>VXBX01004721.1:422004-459117 GCA_013400415.1 Scytalopus superciliaris | reverse complement strand
CCGCGGGCAGTAAATGGCGGCTGGTGTGCGCGTGTGTGTGTGTGTGCGCGCCAGGTGTGAGCGCCGCCGCCGCGCCCCGCCGCAGCCATGCCCGGCGTCCTGCCCGCCGACGGCGCCAGGGCCAGCCCCGCCAGGAGGAACAGGCTGTCGCTGAAGCTCTTCCAGAAGAAGGAGGCGAAGCGGGCGCTGGATTTCACGGAGGCGCAGGAGAATGAGCCGAAGGGCGCGGAGTTGCGAGGCGCAGAGATGTGAGTGCCGTGCGGGACGAGCTGCGTTTGTGGCGGCGCCGTGTCCGCCCCGCCCGCCTGGCCCGTGCCTTGTCGCGGGTCAGTGTGCCCCACACCGAACGGACGCGCGCTTAAATTACCTTAAGGGAACCCCCGGCCCAACTTGGCCGAACTGAACAAACTAGTCGCAATAACCATTTTTCGGGGGGGGCTGCTTTAAGAAAAGAAGTGGCTGTTCGGTTGGCACAAACTTTAGGGATTGCTTGAGGAAGTTACTCTCTCTTAAAACTCATTAATCGCTATAAGCGATTTCTACAACTGGCTTAAGAAAGCAGCTTTGCCACGCTGTGGATGTTCAGTTGGCACAAACTTTATGATCACTTGAAGGAGTTGCTTTGTTTCAAGTTAGTATGAGAAGTTACTCCGCTGCTGAGCTCTTTATATTGTTATATATATTAAAATGGAACTTTTTGCAGGAGGAGGTAATGGAAAGATGATGCGTTTTAAAGGTTGTTTCTGTTTCGAGGCAATGAATTGGTTGTGGTGCTGCCTGTCATTCATTGGGGCTTTTCAAGCCCTGAGCAAATTATCACCTCGTGGTGAGGGGATTTAAGTGAGGAAAAAAATTGCTGAATTGTGGTCAGTTAGAAATAGTTGCAGACTCAAAAATTTAGTTCTGTTGTGTCAGTACAGTGCATGAATTGCTTATCTTGGTGATTAATAATTAGTATGGTGTGTCAGGTTCATTGGTTTCTTTTTTTTAGGATATTTTTTCTGGTTTGATCCTTTTGCTTTGCACCCATAAATTATGTGACTGTGGAGCAAGGGGCAGGGGTAGAAAATTTGTTCTAGACACATTTTTCTGCCTCAGGAACGAACAGAGAAAGTACAAAAGTATTTAAAAGGGAACTGGGTTTTTTTGTTCCTTAAATCGGTCTTGTGATATTATTTGAAAAAGATGTGTTGAAACTAAGAGAAGATTTGCCTGATTTTTGTAAAATGGTCTGGTTTTGGGTGGTTTGCTGAAGGTGTTACAGCTGAGGAGTGTGTGTCTGAGTGCCCAGAGTGAGCACAGACACTTTGGCAGGGTTCTGAGCTGTGTGTGTCAGTGCTGAACTCTGCCAGGTGGCTCTGGGATGGGAGATGGAGGAGTCCTTTTCCCAGGCTGTGTCTTACACCCTGTTCTCTCTGTTTCCCAGTGACCAGGTTGTTCCTGCAGCACAGCCTCCCTCCCTTGTCAGCTGTGAGAAAAAAGACAACATGTTGCCTTTTGTGGGCTTGAACAACCTGGGGAACACCTGTTACCTGAACAGTGTCCTGCAGGTGAGGGCACCTTCGAGGGGGGCCTCGAAAGGGGAGTTCTTGGTTAAGCTCAAAGTGGGTGAGATTTGCAGTTTGATATTCCAGGGGTTGTCTGGGTGTAGTATGAAGGGAATCTAATTACAGTGGGGGGNGGGGGGGGGGGAAAGAAAGCTGCTGCAGGAAATGTGTGCACTGTAGGTTGTCCTGATTGGGTAATTCTTCAGTTTCCATACTCAGGGCTCCTCCCTGCTGTGAAAAATCCTGGATCTTTGTGTACTGTGCACAGCCTGGGGAGGTGCAGAGCTGCTTGGAGCATAAATGTGGGTTTCTGGGGGGAGCAGCTTCTTACTCGAGTTATTCTCCTGTTTCCAACTGTTGTTTTCAGGTATTATATTTTTGTCCTGGTTTTAAAACTGGAGTAAAACATTTATATAACATCATTTCAAAGAAGAAAGAATCTCTGAAGGATGAAGGAGAGCAAAAAGCAGAAAAGGTAATGAATCTCCACACATTCTTTACTTAAAACTTTGCAAGTGAGGCTGCATGCAGAGAGTTCAGTGATAATTCGGCTGATTTCTTCTGTTCTTGAGAAGTTTTTCAGCACTGTTTTCTATAGTGTTATTTCAGGTAAAGATATATTTGAATTGTTTGTGTTCAAACATGAGTGTTCAGAGGGTCTGTGAACTTGTAAGCACAAGTCTTTAAGAGAAGAAATTTGAGAAGGTATCCCACCATGCTTCTGGCATTGAGATAGTTATGAAACAGTACTTTGAGTGGATGGAAATTGGAGTTTGGGCAAGGATGGTTTGGGGTTTAAAATAATGGCTAATTTGGCTTTTGTCTTGTGGCGAAAGAACAATATATTATCTGAAACCCACCTGCTTCCTACAGCAGACAAAAAAACCTGTCAAGTATCTGTTAGAAAACTAAGGGAGGGCAGGTAACTTGTTACAGACAAGACTGCAAGTGTTTTTATTCTCTTTACATTGTTGCAGGGAAGTTGTAAAGAAGATCCCCTGGCAAGTTACGAGCTGATCTGCAGTTTGCACTCCTTGATTTTGTCAGTTGAGCAGCTTCAAGCCAGTTTTCTCTTAAACCCAGAAAAATACACGGACGAACTTGCTACTCAGCCCCGAAGGCTCCTGAACACCCTCAGGTACAAACCCCCTCAAATGCTGGCAGGGCTTTCTCCTGATGGTTTGAGGTCCTTCCCACTGCTCAGCTGTAGGGGCTGGTGGGAGGCAGATGGTCTTAAAGTTGGGGGGGCCTTTAGGAGGCACATTTTTTGTGCTTACTGTCACCTCCACGATTTCAGAAACTTGAAAGTAAATTTTAATTTTGTAAGAGTGTAATTTAAATGCACAAGAGGGTTTAAAACAGTGCTTGGCCTTAGGCACAGAAGTGTCATAGAATCAGAATGGTTTGGGTTGGGAGGGCCCTTAAAGATCATCCAGTCCCATGCCCTGCCATGAGCAGGGACACCTTCCACTTGACCAGGTTGCTCCAAACTCCATCCAGCCTGGCCTTGGACACTTCCAGGGATGGAGGAGGAGTCTCTTTGATCTGTGAAGCTCCACTACTGGGTTGCAATTCAGTGTTTAAATGCCTGGGACCAAACCTTCCCACGGCTCTGTGACACACAGAGCTCCTCTCTAGGCCTGGAGAGGACTCTCCATGACTTTCCTATCTAAACCCCTAATTTAAATCTCAGATCATGTTACCCAGTTAGCAAAGAATAACTGATCCTCACTGCTCTGCTTGCTTCCCTTGAACAGAGAGCTGAACCCCATGTATGAGGGGTACCTGCAGCACGACGCCCAGGAAGTCCTGCAGTGTATCCTGGGAAACATCCAGGAGACGTGTCAGCTGCTGAAGAAGGAAGAGCTGAACAAACTGCCCGTGGAGGAGCCTGCAGGGAAAGGGGAGGCACAGCCTGAGGCCAAGGCCGAGAGCGGCGGGAGCGGCAGCGGAGCCGAGGAGGAGGAGCAGGGGCCGAGCGGGGACGCGGCCGAGGACAAGCTGCTCAAGGGGCACGGGAAGAGGAAAAGCGACACCGAGGGCGGCAACGCCAAGAAGAAATCCAAAGTGTCCAAAGAGCAAACTGCAGCAGAGGAGAATCAAAGGCAGACCAGGTCCAAGAGGAAAGCCACGGGGGAAAAGCTGGAAGCCCAAAGCGACACCATCGCCAAGTGCTCCGGGGACGGCGAGAGCGCGAAGCCAACGCAGAAGAAGTCCCGGCTTAGGTTAAACTGGTTAAAATCCTCATGCAAACAGCCCAGCATCCTGTCCAAATTCTATAGCCTAGGGAAATTAACTACAAACCTGGGATCCAAAGACCCAGGGAAAGAATATGACTGTGAGCTCGAAGAGTCATCTGCCAAGTGCGAAAATGGTGACAGTAAAGAAGAATATCATGAACCAGCATCTCCCGTGGAAAACCACCATGAGAAAGGAACTGAGAAAGAACCAAAAAAGGAAGGTTGGTGCACAAGTGATGGGCTTAAAATTAGTATGATTAACAAAGTACAATGTGTGGGAAGTCAGCCCTCAGACTGCACAGCCTGCAGAGCTCTAAACACAAAATTAGATTTTCAGGAATTGAAGAAGATTTTTAGGAACAAGAATTTATTTTTATATGTGTTTGTAATTATTTTTTCTTATAACTTGACCCATTTAGCTTAGATCTCAAGGTATTTCTCTACCATTCTGTAATAATTGTACTATATATATGTATGTATTTTAAAAAGGGCAGAATGTTACCAGGTTTGTATTATCACTAATTTTTGTCATCCAGAGACATAAGTGGATTTGAGATTTAAAGGAGATTATGATCAGGAGCAAACAGAATCAAACTCCATTGGCTACAGCTTTTTGCCCAAGTCTTTGTTTTACAAACAATATTCTCTCCTTCCCTCCCTGGTCCTTAGTCCTTCCATATTCCCAACCTTCCCAAGAACTAGAAAGGACACAGGATGTGTTACATATGCTAATTTGCTGGCAGGTATGGATTTTGTGTCAATGAAACAAGATACCTGTTGATTGAAGGAGCTCAGTATGAATTCAGTACTTACCAATTTGGAACCTGCTGATCCACCCACCAGTTTTTATAAAAAATGGAAGGAATGCAGCATCTTTGAGATCTGCATTTCTTCAGCAGATCTGACCAAAACTGTCCCAACAAATTTAGAAAGTATTGGAGGAGAGGACTGAGAATAAATAGAAACCAGCCAAGCCCACGCCTGTGACGCTCCTTGAGGAGGCTGATGGTCCATACTAAGTCAGTGCATTGGTGACAAACATTCCAGAATGTGACACTGCCACACTTCAAGTATAAAACAAGAACCCAATCTTAAAACAGAAATGAAAGTTTGAGAGCCAAGAGACAGAGGCTCCTTATTTACTTACCAGTAGATGATACTGTGAAAACTGCATGTGATAAGTAGTTTTAATTCCTGTCTGGCATCCCTAGAAGTTCATGGCTGTAACACAGTGATTTTCCAAGGATAGTCTTTGGAATAAAGTGTAGCCTGCTCAGTGATGTGACATGTACTTTCTCTAGGTACAGAACTGGCTGTCTTTGAACTGGTGGAGAAACTGTTCCAGGGCCAGTTAGTGCTGAGGACAAGGTGCTTGGAGTGCGAGTGCTTTACTGAAAGGAGAGAAGATTTTCAGGACATCAGTGTTCCAGTGCAGGAAGATGAACTTTCTAAAGCTGAAGAGAGTTCTGAAAGTAAGTAATTATCTCCACAAGGGGTGTGAGGTGTGTTTCTGCCTCAGCCAGCCATGGGGCAGGACAGTGCTGTGGTTGTCAAGGAACAGTGCTCCTGTTTGTGCTGGCTAAAATTAGAGGCTCTTATCTCCCGTCCCGATTAACTTTAGACTTTGGAAACAGTGCTGATGCTGTTGACAGATCCAGATAATATAAAAATTGTTCCAGATCTTACACATAGCATGGACTGCTTACAATCCTCCACTTAGGTACATGTTTTCCTGCTTATAAACAGGTATTTTCTTTGATACGGGTCTTCCCTTTCTTCCTGGATAAGAAATTTCTCTGTTTTTTCTTCTTAAAAGAAATATTTGTATTTTTTATTGATTTTATAATTTTATTGACTCCTAAATTTTTTTAGTGTTTTATATTGTTGTTGCCTTAATAGCATTTATTTTGTCTTTGTAAATGTTAGTCCTCTGGTCTCTTTCACAAATATTATTGATCCAAACTAGCTTTTAGGTATTTTCAAAAATGAGCATGATGAGCACGATAAGAACACATTTTGAAATTGAGAATTTTAAGGGAATTGATTTTAGTTCCAATGGACTCAGTCTGGAGCAGCTTTTACTCCCCATTTTGCTGAAGGACTCCGAGTAAATGTGTGGGGAAATGTTCATGTGTAAAATGCTGCTGACAGTGTAGGTGATCCTGTCAGCAGCGTGAGGGTGGCAGGGGAGGCAAAATGCAAGAAGTGAAAGGGAATTTTCTGGTTATTTTGGAGGTTTGCCCTAATAAGTGAAATTCATGGGCCCAGTTTCCACACTGGCAACAGAATTGCTCTGTGTGATCTGAAACGAGTTTTGGGAAAACCTTAGATTTTTAAGTCATAATAACCATTAAGTGATATTTTCATCCCTTCCTAAAGTGCTTCAAAGATTCAAACCCATCTCTTTCACACATACTGAGTGTTCTTTACAATGCTGCAGTTTTTGAGCTGCCTTAAATTGACATATTTTGTTTTGTCTTTGTTCTGGTGGGATGCACTGAAAATGTAAATATTGGCATATCTGTGAACCTAAATGATTGTCTTTTCCAGTTTCTCCAGAGCCAAAAACAGAAGTGAAGACGCTGAAATGGGCAATTTCACAGTTTGCCTCAGTGGAAAGGATTGTGGGAGAGGACAAGTATTTCTGTGAGAACTGCCATCACTACACAGAGGCTGAGCGCAGCCTTTTGTTCGATAAAATGCCCGAAGTTATAACAATTCACTTGAAGTGCTTTGCTGCCAGTGGCTTGGAGTGAGTATGCATTGGCTGTGTTATGAAACAGTGTCCTGGAGGAAGGGAAATCTTAGCACAGGAGCTGAAAGTGCTTTGTAACTTTGCCAAAAGCAGATTTACAGATTGAAATTCACTTAAATTGCTGGGACGCAGCCCCTGATTCCATAAAGGCTTTTTCTCCTTACAAGTAGTGGCAGAAATTACCTACGGGAAAATTGACTTTTAGGAGACTCCTTAGCAAAAAGTGATTTGCCTGTACTTTTACAGCAGCCTGATTTATTGATCTTTCTTAAAATTTTCCTTTAATCTAATCACTCATCCCTGTGAGTTTAGAGGCAGCTTAAATACTTTCACAGAACAAGTAATTAGAACAAATCTGAATTTTATAGTCCTAGCCAGTCTCTACCTGAGTGTAAGTACTAAAAAATGAATGTGAGTGGGCAAAAATAGCAATCAGGAGTTAAACATTTTAAAGAGCTAACATTCCTTACCCAAAATTGATCAATTCCTTAAAAAGCACTTTGGTCTCTACCTGCATGTGAGCACTACAATCTGGGGGGGAAATCAGCAGATAAACATCAAAAAATGGATCAATTAATTTAAAAATACAGTCATATCAGCATTGTTGATGTTCAGTACTGAGCAATCAGTGCTTGATGTTATAGTTTTGTAGTAATCCTTAGCTTTTGAAAGAAGTTGTGAGTTTGGTTTATTTTTTTCCCCCCATACTTAAGAATTCAGGGATGTTGGGGGGATGGAAGGAAAACCAAATCAAAATCCATCCCTGCAGTACTGTCCATAGATAAATCAATGCCATGAGAGTTTATCCACAGCATTTTGCAGTAAACTCCATTTCTCCACTGAGATTTAAATAATGAAAAATTACAGAAAGCATCATCAGGAGAAATTTCTTAAAACTATAAAATAGTCCCCCAGATCCTTTAGGAAACTGTTACACCATTAATTAGAGCCTCTGAGACTTTGGGATGGGCAGGAAGGTTTTTAGGCACAAATTAGTTAGGCCTTTTATCCCCCCAATTCCCTGTGTGCTGCATTTCCCCCTGGCTTGGCTTTAGACCTTCAGAGCCACCTCACCAGCAGGAAGCCTCATGCATGAAGTCTGCCATGGAATGTAGTTTGTAATATTTGTGTCACCAGGATTTTAGATAAAACCACCAAATCTAAGCTGTCAGATGACTTGTCAGAGGGTGCTCTCTAAGCAAGTGCTGAAAACTCTGGTCAGTTTAAGAATTGTAAACCCACCAGTGCTGAGGATGGTATTAAGTTACTTTTTTACAGGCAGTTTGCTAAGATTGTTACAGGGAGATTTCTCACTCTGTTTTTAGTATTTCTTTTAGGAATATCCAGGTTTCTGACAAAGTAGAAAGGAAACTTCCTCGGTCTCTGCAGTGTCTTTTCATACAAGTCCAGGATGATAAAATTGTCTTTCCATTGATCTCCATGGTATTTGACTGAAATACTGACTTATATATTGACTTAACTTTGCACACTTGAAAATCATAATGTAATGTTGAGTAGCCTTGATGTGGGATGGAATCCTGGTGTGATTGATTATAGGCTATTGAAAAAGAAATACAACCTGAAAGGAAACCTGAATATTATCTTCCATTTGCCTATTTCCTATATTTTTGTTTCTGTGAGGAAGCACTTGCAGGTTAACCAGCCATCTCCTGACCCACTCACCTCTTCTCTGTCCTGGCCACCTTCAGGTCCTTGCTCCAAAATACTCAGACCAATATCCAGGTCAGAGTGATCCAATCTCCTGTGGTTTTCCTCCTGTGTCCTCAGCCATGCCAGACATTTTCTGCCAAGGGCTGGCAGCCAGAGATTAAGGAAGTCAGAGTGGAAAAATCAGTGCAGAGCTGGAGTCAGTGATGAAGCTGAAACTGCTTAGAAGAGTTTTTTCCTGGTCTTTGACTTGGATGTTTTATCTTGGACAAAACCATGTCATTGCTAAAAGTAGTAACAAACTGTTTCACTGACTTCAAACTTAATTTTTTTTTTTAAACTAAGAATCTTGATACAACTTCCCTTAGCTCCCACAAAAATCTGGAAATCTCTGCTCAGTTGTGCTCTACTGAGTTCTCTGATGACTGAGTTGTAAATAAATGAAGAGAAATTACGGGTAATGTAAATATTTGCAGTTAGTAGGGACTTTATTCATGTTTTCTAAAGGCTGGTTTGCAAAGTGTTTGTTTTAAAATAAAGCAGCCAGTGTGAAAAATCTACTTGCCTGGGGATGAGTAATTCTCTTTGGCAAGTGTTTGTGTGGGGAGGAATCACAGGCCAAATGTGCTCAGGCTGGGAAGCTGGTAAGGAGAACTGGGTAACTGGTAACATGTAATTAAGCATTTCCACTATATAAATGTAGCATTTGGTGAGAAAATCAGCTTTTTGTTTTGTGAAATTCAGTACAGTGAGTAAAGTTTCACTAATTTCTGGCCTCCAAAGATGTAGCTGCAGGAAGGGGGTTTGCTGTGTGTGAAGTGCATCAGCCAGAGAAGGCAGAGAGTACCTGGCATGCAATTTTTCTGTCTTCAGATTTATTAAGAAGAACAAAAAGCTGATAGGAAAAGATTTCCTCTCTTATTTCCTCCTCTCCAAATCTTTGATGCTGGAGCTCATTCAGAAGAAAGGTAGAGCCTGCTTTTTACTGTTTTGTGTGGCTGTGATTGTCCCAGTGTGCTTGGGTGGAACTGGATTTCTGAGCAAGCAGTTTGTTTCTTGACTCTCTTCTGAACATCTCTGTTTCTGGCTACTAACAGTAGAGATTTTCAGAAGATTTAAGTTTTATTCTTTCTGATTATATGCTCTGCTGGTAGAGTCAAATGTTCATGGTAGGCTTAGGTCTAAAGTGAGGTTTCAGTTCATTAGAGTGACTGGGGACCTGTGTGTGTAAATGTGTTTATGTTTATCACGGTTTATGGCTGTGAGTGAAATGATGAGCAGCAGAATCAAAACTAAACCCAGGAAGACAAGAGTCTGTTGCTGCAGTTATGCCATAGCTACAATTTCCTGGGATTCAAGATAGTTTTTCCTAGGATAATAGCAGTGAGTTCTCTGGAAGCTCAGTTTTACACGGCTTGCCTGTATTCCCCTGGATTTTTTCCCTACAACACCCTGACAGTTGAGCAAGAACTGAATCATCCCTGGAATTTATTAGGACATCACCAACCTATGGTTAAATAAAGGGGGTAATTAATTTGTGCTGATGCAACATGTAAGTCATCAAGATCAGAATCATTCAGGGACGCTGAAAGACAATAATTTTTTTCAAACTCTGTAGAAGATCCTTCTACTGAAAGGACTTAAAACTTTTCTCATGATAAATTTGTGTGCTATGAACAAAATGCTGAGTAGTTATGGAATACCAGATGCTTTTCCAAATTAAATCAGCCAGAGAATTGTTTGAAAATGCTGGAATACCACAGGACAGTTACTGAAGAATCCCTGATAGGAAGTGTTGGTAAGTTCCTCATCGCTAGGGGAGCACCACTGGCAGTGCACTGAGGGCATCTGAGAAAAACCCCTCAGATCCTGAGTGATAGTAAAGCTACTTGAAAGTAAAGTAGACTTGTAATCCTTTATTTAGTAAACGACCCTTTCAGGAGAGGGGGCAAAAGCCCAGCCCTGCTTTTACTTCAGCTTTGGCTGTTGAGTTTTCTGTTGTGTTTTGGAGCAGGGTGTTTGTGCAGAGATGGAAGCAGGAATGATAACAATTAGCTGAACTCCTTTTATCATCGCTATTTGGAAATTAGTTTAGTTGATGCTTCAGAAAAAGGGAATCTCTTAAATAGCTGAAAATTACAGTTCCTGGGCTGGAAGATTTACCATTACAGAGTCATGAAAGTGCCTTTGCTGACCAGGGACAGATGTTGGTGATCCAAGGTGAGAAGGGAGCAGCTTCTCCCGCTCACCCCTGGGAAAGGACACTGGTGTGCCTACAGTGGTGTCTGCTGGGAGAGGGTGTAACTTGTGTCTTCCTGGTGCAGGTTCGACTGCTACGGGGGCCTGTCCAAGATCAACACGCCGCTGCTGACGCCCCTCAAGCTGTCCCTGGAGGAGTGGAGCACCAGGCCCACCAACGACACCTACGGGCTCTTCGCCGTGGTCATGCACAGCGGCATCACCATCAGCAGCGGACACTACACGGCCTCGGTGAAGGTGCCGGATCTCAGCAGCCTGGAGCTGGACAGGGAGCTGGACGGGGGCTCCCTCCTGGCCGAGCCCGCGGGGGCCGCGCTCAAGCCGGAGCCGCTCAACGAGGAGGAGGCCAGAGCTGCCAGCGACGACTACGACGACGGGGAGGTGTCCTTCAGGCTGAGCGGCGCCGCCCAGCCCGGCAAGGTGCTCGGCAAGAAGAGCGTGGAGGCCGTGGGGCTGCTCGGGGGGCAGAAGAGCAAGGCTGACTCTGATCTGTACGCCAACAAACCGGCCAACCCCGAGAAGTTCCTCAGCGTGGTGGCCGAGAGCAGGAGCCCTGAGCGCGGCGCCGAGCACGGCGAGCCCAAGGGCGTGGGAGCCACAGGGCTGGAAAACAAGGCCCTCCACGTCCTGCAGAGCCTCAAAGAGTACGAGGGCAAGTGGCTGCTCTTCGATGACTCCGAGGTGAAGGTCACAGAAGAAAAGGACTTTCTGAATTCTCTTTCTCCGACATCGTCATCTACGTCGACTCCTTACCTACTGTTTTATAAGAAAATTGTAGAGTGATACTGTACTTTGACTGTAAATATTCGGGATTTGCATACACCTCCTGCTCATTTGCATCCAAACTACCTGGAAGAAACGGCTGGTTGGGTTTTTTTGAAGCTACTGATTCTTCATGTTTTTGGTCTTTTTCTTCGGTGTAAAGTGGCTCGACTTGAATTAACAAAACACGACATAGAACTTGACTCACACCTTAACCTTTCTGCTGGAGGATAGTGCTACAGCCTTTTAGAAATACCAGTTTGTATAGATCCTAAACAAAGCCAACAGCACCTGGTAGTGGTTTTAACGCAGCTCTAGGTCTCAGACATACCTATTGTATTATTAGCTTTTTTTTTTAAATAAAATTTATTTGTATTCAGACCCTGGAGTAAATGTATATTAACTAGCAAATTTCATCAGAAGTTGTGTATTTTTGTAACTTGGGAAGTAACACTTCATATTTAGTCTTTGGGTAATTGACGTGGTTTATTCTCCTGATCCTGTTCCTTCCTGCTCTGTGCAACTCAGCACAAGGAAAAGGGTCTTGGAATGTCGTTTAGTGCATTGGAGGGAACTGAACTTCCTAGAAATGTTTGCCTGGTCTAATTTGCATCTTGTTGCATAGGTGTTAATGGGCAAAGTGTAAATAGGTGTGATTAATACTTCAGAACAGGGGCAGAGTGTAGTGTAATTAAAATAATTTTGTACTTTGAAGAGTGGAGCCCTCTAATCTGCATATTTGTCTGGGGGGGGTGTGGAACTTAGTGGTGACCTTCTAACAGTTAATTTGTACCTGGAGCTCACTGCAGAATGGGAAAAAGAAAGCATTTGGCTTTGATGCTTTGTTAAGAATGTATATACGAAATAAAAACCTTATGATACACATTTGAGACAACTCCATCAGACTGTTGTGTTGGGAGAGGGAAAAATATAGTGAAAGCTGTTTGGGAACTGTTATAAAAAGGGTGGGAAAGTGTTAGAAATGGAAGCTTTTAAGTGGTTTACAAACAACATTCTGTGGGTTTTTTTAACTGATTCTTGCACAGCAGATCCTAATTTGAAGGCACCCGATGACCAGGGCTGTGAGGACCCCTGCACTAAACAGGGGAGATGAAAACCCCAAATTGCATTAGACAATTTAAGGTGAATCCTGTAAACAGACAGAATCCTCACCACTCTGACAAAGCAGGGTGAGTGTTCCATTGTCATGGCTGGAATGACATGAAGGCTGCAGAGACAAGGGAGGATGCCCAGCATGTGAGTATGCCCTGGTTTCCTGATAAACTTAACCCTTTTCCAATACAAATTGATTTACTTACAGGAAAAGCCCTAAAAACCTCTACCTAGTTAATTCTGCAATACTTAAATTTTACAACCTTTTATTATGTATAAACACTGAGGTAACTCAGGAATAGTATCTTTAGTGTATTTTCCTTGTTAGGGTCGACCTCTGATTGTTGAACAGGCCTTGCCTTTGCAACATAGCCTAGATAAAAAAAATCTGGAATAACAAGTACACTTAAGACCTTTTCCTTTTCCAAAGCATTGCACCATAATAAAAAATTTCAGAGTCCAAATCAAGAAATAGCTACATTAAAAAAAGTAACAGTATTCTTACCTTGCAAGGACAGCCCCATCCTATTACAGAATGCAATTTTTTAGGCTTTGCTGAATTTCAGCCTGCAAATGAAAGTTTATTTTTCCACACCTGACCCAAGAATTATCTTTTCCATTCAACTGCAGGATCAGGAATGTTTCCAAGGAAACAAAATACCATTATATTCAACAATTTAAAGTGTAAGGAAGACCCAGCTGTCTTCCATCACAGAATAAAGCTTGGGAGAAGATTCTTTGTGGCAGCTGAACAGAAAACAGACTCAGCTGGAAGATGCTGAATGGAAAACACTCCTCTGGCACAGGGAGAGGGAGCAGGAGGTGGGTTTTTTTGGAGATGTACTTGAGCACCACTTGCCACCCTCCTGAACTTGTCCCTTGCTGCAGTAACTCATGTCCTGTAGTAGGACTGCTGTAAATCTAAGTTTCATTCTTTCATGGCTATTTGGATTTGCTCCCCCCTTTTTCACTGTGTAAATATTTTCAATGGCTCTTCCTGTAAACCTCCTGCAAAGCCACTCCTTCCTTAATATTTTCCATTATGAGATTCCCTGACTCTCATAATGCTTCCCAAGCCTTGCCAGCACCCCTGGGCTTTGCAACAGGCCTTTAAATATCTCTGAAAAGGTCAGATTGGGAGTGTTCCAGGGAAATGGCCAGGGATGGACACAGTGCTCCCAAAAACACCATCTCTGTGAACTGTTGGAATAAAAACATGGGAGAAGGAGGGAAAACTGGCAGAACTGCCCCTTCCCAACACAGCCCTTGGCCACGGTGCTTCCAAGAGCCTGAAGTAAGTACCAAGAAGAATAAAGAGCCCACCCTGAACCCTCACTGCTGCTGCAGGAGGGTGGGCACTTCAGGGAGAAACCCACTGTTCCTTCTATTTATTTATATATATATATAAACATATATATATATATATATATATATATATAAAGAGTATGCTTATCAAACGAATTCTTTCTGTGTGTGTATATGTATACAGATGCATACTCAGGTATTTATACAGAGAGAATAAGCTTGTGTTTAATCACCTACCACCTCTTCCCAGAGACCTGGTTCAACAGAGAGAGGGAAAATAAAAAGGACCAGATTTAGGAGTTGTGTTCTCAGCTCCAAATCTGCTGCTTCCTCAAAGCAGGAGGTGCTGTGTTAGACCCCAAAATAACTGCTGTAAAACACTTTTTTCTTCACATTAACAGCAATTCAAGGAATGCTTTCTATGTACACTTTTAACTTAAAACTATGATACCATTTTATGTTCTTTTTGCCCCATGAAATTAGGCTCTAAATTAAAAAAGGGACACAGAAGGCAGTTCAGTTGCATGGCCCCACTGCTAATCCCAAGTGATGAGGAGATGTTTGAATTCCCAGCTGGTGGAAATGCCCAGGTACACCCAGAATCACCTGGAACCCTCATGGTGCCCAGCTGTGCCTCCAGCCAGCCTTCTGCTGGCTACAGATGGAATTACTTTTCTTTGCAGCAAAGTTACAAAAGAACAAGGATTGGGATAATAAAACAAACCAGCACTTGGTTAATAAGTGTTGCCATAAAGACTTACCTTTCTCTGAACCTTTTCCCCACGGACGGTGAGCTCTGAAGTCCAACGCACAGGGAGTTAAAGTGTAAACATTCACATATTTAATAGTACCATCAAAATAACCATCATCACTACATTAAAAACTTCCAAAATGCATTTGCATATGGTCCTAATATAAATTAAATATAGGAACTAAAAGTAAATAAATTTAACATTAGGTAATGCTATAAATAAAGGTAAATGCGTTTAGTGTACCTTTGAGTCATAAAAATGCCTTAAAAAACAGGTAAGTTTACAGCTCATCACCAACACTCTGGATAGCACTGCCATGATTTCTCTTTTCCAAACATTGATAAGTCTACATTTGACAATTCAGAATGATTTTTGGCCACTGAACACTTTGATGGAGGAAGGAGGTGTGTGGGATGTCCAGGATGAAGTCCAAGTTTTATTTCACAATAAAACTTCTTTGATTCCCAGCGCTGATAACAAGGCTCTTTTTCTTTTCAAAACCTTACTTTTAAGTGCTTTTTTTTTTTTTTTATTTTGGTTTTATAACTCGTTTAGATTTCCATTTTGCGAAGGCTCATCCTGCTGAAGGAGTCTCTGAGGGAGAGAAAATACAATGATGAGCTCAGATTTTCCATGGTGACATGAGAAGCCTCATCAGATGAATGACTGTGCTTGACTCCACAAAAATTAACTCCACTTGTTTTTCCAGGGAGTTGGGTTTGGATCTGGGATCGTCCAACTGCCCAGAAAACTGGCAGTTTAATTCATGTGCACACAGAGAAGCAGCACAAACCACCTGCACTACTGAAATTGGTCTTTCAAATAGATCTTGAAGTGGAATTGGCCAGGAATCCCTGGAGTTGGACTCCATGATCCTTGTGGGTCCCTTCCAACCCAGGATATTCTGTGATTCTCAGGATATTCTATGTCATACCCATATGAGGTTCCCTGCACGGGCTGAATTTCACAAGATTAGATAATAAGAACTTCTGAAGTTCCCAGCTGGGTGGGTAGGGAACAACTGGTTTTCCCACCATTCCCAGGCAGTGAAAACTGCCTCCAGAGAACAGCTGGGATATAGCACAGGATCAGGGAAGAGATTAAAACATCCCAGTCCTGGACAGGGAGGGAAGGCCACGTTTCTGCATCAGGCCCTGATCTGCGTCATCCATGACCTGCCCTGCCCTGAAAGGTTGTGGATTCCCCATTCCTGGGAGTGTTCCAGGCCAGGCTGGACAGGGCTTGGAGCAATCTGGGATAGTGGGAGGTGTCCCTGCCCATGGCAGGGGGTGGAATGGGATGAGCTTTAAGGTCCCTTCCAACCCAAACCATTCCATCATCCTGTGATTCCCAGTGGTGTTTTTGTGTTCTGTCTCACTGCAGACAAACAAAAAGCCCAGCACAGAAGACACTAGCTATTTTTCCATCCTGCCTGTCCCTGAAGCACCTGATCCCAGTTTTACTGGGGATAAACCAGTGTCAAAGTCCTGCCACGCTGAGGGTGGTTTTGCATCTAAAAAGAATGGGATGCAGGATGGAAACAAAACAAAAAATAATTGTCAGAGCTGAGGAACAAAAGGAACATTGCAAACACCACCTGGCACAGCTGCTGGGAAGGGGATGTGCCCTCAGGCAGGACAGGAGGGGACAGGGATGGACTCGGCCAAAAGAGCCACAGCTGAAACCAAACGGATGCCGCGGGAAGGTCGGACACCCCAATCCCTGGTTTTCCACCCTCCTTATCCCCACTGAGAGGGGGGAAATCAAACACCCACCTGTGGCACGTGACAGGCAGCACTGCCTTGTATAGCTGGGGGATCTTCCTGTTTATGAGGGGCTGCAGAGCCTCCTTCAGCCGGTGGTAATTCCGCTCCAGCTCCCGCTGATATTCCTTCTGGTCTGCCCCGATGAGGCTCTTGTTCTTGCGCAGAGCGTCCTCACACCTGGAAACAACCCCTGTGAGCCCCGGGCCTGGCAGCAGGGACCTGGGCTACAGACCTGGGAATCTAGCAGGACAAAAACCCCATGCTGTCTCCCTGGGGGAAGGAGAGGGGGTCGCATTTCCCATTTCCATTTCACTTCCAGAGTGACAACTCCTTTTTTATTGTCATTTACTCGCCAGTTACGTTTATCCTCTCTGAAGAGAAATGAAAAGCTGAGCTCCACAGAGCCACTTCCAGTCCCAGAGGATTTAAGGATGGATAGAATCAGGGGAGATTAATGAAGAGCAGACCTGGCATGTTCATCAGGAACCTTTCTGCTTGCAAAGATGTCATTTAAATAAAGGGTATGAAAAGAACTGTATCAGCAATGCCATTTATTCTATAGGGGAAAACTACACTGCTACTGGATCTATTTGCAAGGAACACTCTTATTTCAATTTTTTTTTTTTTTTTTTTTTTTAATTTCTTGGTGCTTCTAAAAGATGCTGGCCTGAGTGTGCAGTTTGCAGGTGGTTTCCATACCTTTTTGTGAAGTCTTTAAAGCAGAGCCGGAGTTTGTTGTGATGTCTGAAGAGCTTTGGATCGTTGGGTATTTCAGACAAGAAAACTTGTGCAACTTCTAATGGTCCCTGTAGGGGCAGAAGAGAAAAGGGAGTTTCTCAGAACTGTCTGTCATGTCCAATCACTGGAGAAAGCTCATGCACAGAGAAACAACCACAGAACACAACATTTCCTCACAGAAAAGCCTCCTGAAGAAGTGCAGCTGGTAAATCTGGCATAAACCACACAACATCACGACAACTGAAGCTCTTTAAGGCTTTTCTTTGTTCTAAATAAAACTCTGCTTTTGGAAAACAGTGTGAGAAACTGCCCAGATTCTCCACTTGTTTGCCTTTATAAGGAGCCCTGACCAAGCCTGCTCAGCTCACAGTAAAGCACAGTTTAAACAATGCAGATTGGGACCCTGAAGTGTTTGCCAGCCCTGCAAACTCAGCCCAGGGCTCGGAACTCCAGCTGACTTTATTCCAGCACTGTGCTTTACTCACATTCCCTCAGTTTTTCCTCACTTTTTCTCTGAGCACTTGGTAGTTTTGCTTTCCATTTTGTTCAAAACCCACAACAAGACACAAAACTATTTCCACCCAGCAGAGCCTGGCTAGGCAAAGGGAAAGCAGTAAAACTCCCGGGGAGGAGGAGAAGCAGGCAACGACTGTGAGTGCAAGGATGGAGCAGGTAATAGAGGGAAAGGTGTCTCTTCCCAGCCACTTGCCACATTTCCAGGACTTCTACTCAAGTGGCACAATCACTGAAACCAGCTGATCCAAACCCTAAACACACCCCATAGAGAGACAACGGGGCAAAAATTCCAAGGCAATTCAGAAATAAGAAATAAGGCCCAACACTGCCCATCCACAGCATGGAGCAATCCGTACTACCCCGGAGTGTCCAGCCTGGACAGTGATCCTCACCTGATTCACTGTGGTACCTACTGATCCCTGCAGCACCATCTGCAGCATCTTTGGGTCTGCAGGGTCTTGGTGGGTTGCAAAGGCCAATTCCTGTGTTTTCTTCTGCATGTCCTCAATGGCCACTTCGATGGGCGTCAAAATGATCTAAGGAAGTAGAGCAGAGGATGTTTGTTCTGGCTGAGACTGGCAACCAGGCACAGACCTTCAGAAGCACCCAGGGCACTGTGGGTGGCACAGTGAAGTGGTGGAGAACACCAAAAGAGCTGACAGGCAATTCAGAAACATCTCGGTTTAGGAACATCAAGACCAAGTTTGATTTTTAAATGTGTTTCTGGGCACTCAAGACCTTTCTGAGAGTCTTCTAAGTGGCACTTGTGTCCCCTTGGGTCACTGCAGGCAGCAGTTACAGCACTGCCAGGCCCCTAGCATAGTTCACTGTGTCCCAGTGATCACACCTGATCCCATCCACCCTTAGAAAATTAACTCAGCTATGGATAAATCCCTCCATAAAACATCAGGTCCCCACTGGCTTAGGGCTGTTGGGGCCATGTGAGCGAGCTGCACACAGAGCAAAGGACATGTTGGTCAAGCAGAAGGGAAGGGAGAAACCTCCATTATCACAGAATCATGGAATGCTTTGGGTGGGAAGGGAACTTAAAACCCATTTGGTTCCACACCTTCCACTAGCCCAGGCTGCCCCAAGCCCTGCCCAACCAGGCCTACAAAGCTCACCAAGGGTGTAAACCAGCAGCTGTGGCTGGGGGTGGCCGGGCAGATGCGACCCTAAATCAGCCTGGGCTTAGTTTGGGCTGAACAGGAGCAGGGCAAAGTTCCTAAAAACAAGGCCCTCTTAAGCTGGAGGCCCCCGGTGGCCTCACCTCCTCCTTGTGGATGACGTTGATCCTGGTCTTGATGTAGGGGAAGGCGTGGGAGGTGGTGAGGATGGTCTTGCGCTTGAACTGCTCGTGCAGGTCGCCGTGGGCGCGGCCGTCCAGCGTGAAGGGCGTGCAGTACATGAAGCGCCGCAGGTTGTAGTTCTTGTCGAAGTACGTGATGCGGTCCTTCATCTCGTACGTGTCGAAGTAGGGCTCCACGTAGGTGATCTGGATGTAGGCCTGGCCAGGGACACTCTGTGGTTAGCACTGGGCCTCTGTCCTCTCCCAGGCACCACGGGAAAAACTAGGACTGGATACTGCCTTTAGTGGGGAAAACGGCACCTGCGCTGGCAGGAGCAGGGTGCTGGGAGCTGCCCAGCACTTTGGGGATGGGATGAAGCACAGCTCACTGCCCCTCTGTGTCCTCCACATCATGGAATCATAGAATGGTTGGGTTGGGAGGGACGTTAAAGCTCATCTTGTTTCATCCCCTGACACAGGGGGACACCTTCCACTAGCCCAGGTTGCTCCAGCCTGGCCTTGGACACTCCCAGGGATCCAGGGGCAGCCACAGCTTCTCTGCCCAACCTGTGCCAGGGCCTCCTCACCCTCACAGGGAAGGATTTCTTCCTGATCTCTAATCCTTCTCTGGCAGGTAACACCCTGCCCTGAGTCAGTCCTGTTTCCCAGGCATGCTCCTGTTCTTTCAGCTACACTCAAAGGACATGGCACAAGGATGACAGAATGCTGCAGCTGCACAAAGCCAGAGGCCACTGAATGGCAAAGTCCTTCCTCCCCTGCACTCAGAGCAGAGAAAGGCAAACACAGCCCAGATTTCTGCTGGCCTTTCATCTCCTCCCTTCCCACCAGCTAACAGGGCAGGGAATGGCCAATTCTGCATCCCTCTGCTAGAATTATTTTCCCAAACTCTCATCTCAAGCAGTCACACGACACTCAGTATGTGGATTTTGTTGCCTACTTGGTGAAACTGAGGGCAGGATTTGCCCCCACTATGTTTGCATTCAGGACCTCTTCAACTTCTGAACCTGCACTTACCTTGTTAGGATCAAGTTTACATTTGTCCACGGGGTTTGAGTCCTTAATCACTTCCAGCACATCTTCCCCAAACCGTTCCCCATAAAATCCCTACAAGCAAGAGCAAATGAATTGAATCAAACACCAAATGCAGTCCTGAGCAGTGGGGGTTGGAGGGACAAAGGCACATGCAGGGGAGGGGAAGCTCCACATGCCTCCTGAATGTGATCTGCTGAAACTGGGGGAATTCCATCAGTCACATTCCAGGGGCAACGGGAAAAAACAAGCCCTGGAAGGCAGCAGAACTCGGGAGCCTTCCAATGGTGCCTGGTTCTGGACAAGGCATTTGGGTCTGTTGTGTGTGTGTGAGCTCAGCTGAAAACGGGTCAGTCTGGGATCCACTGGGAATGCTGGAGCATGGCAGAGCCAGGCTGGGTGAAAGGCTGGGCTCTGAACTCAGCTTTGTGAGCTTAAACCTCCCCAGCACTGCTGCCTTCAGCACAACGTGACAGAGCTCAACTGCTGGGAGCAACAACATGGCCTGGGAGCTGCTCCAGCACATCAGCCAGGCCAGCTCTGCCCTCTGGGCATGAGGAACCCAGCACAGCCTGGAGCCAGACTGCTCTGCATCCTTCCTCTTCCTCATCACAGGAGGGAACAGTCTCTGCCCCGTGTCAGTGCCTGGACACTGCCACAAAACCAGGCCAGACTAACCATGAGGTGAGCCCTGGGTGGTACCTGGGGCTGCACCCCAGCCCAGTTCAATTAATCAGAGTTGCCTTTGTGTGTTCACAGCTGAAACAAACTTCAGACCTGGGATGTTCCACCCTGGGAGACTCTATCTCCACAAGTGGATGAACACGATGTGAAGGCAACAAAATGACAACAAAATGCTATATATTCTGGAAGTCGGATCCCAAAAGGCATCTCAGCCTCTTTCCAAGCCCAGGCCATCCCATTTACACCAAGTGGCTGAAGAAAAGGACAAACACAGTAGGATACACTACAAATCCTCCAAGGATCACAGTGGGTCTGCAGCTCTTGCTGCAGGAATTCCTGTGGGATTCCTCTCCCTTCACTCCTCCCACAGAGGTGGCACTGGCAAGAGGACAGGAAACATCAGCCCCAGCTCTGGGTCACTGCACAGGGCCCTGCAAACTGCTTTGCCAGGGGGCCTGTTCCTCTTAAACAGCTGATGGAAACCAGTGAAAGTGCCATTAAATCATCTCACCTCGAGCCGATGGGAAATTTCAGCCAACTTGGTTATTGCTGGTTCCTTGTAAACAAACTCTTGCTCATCCAGGTCTCCAAACTTAGTTCCATAAAAACCAACTCGGAAGTAGGTGCCAAACATCCTCTTTCCATCCTAGACATGGAGAAACAAGAGGTTATTTCAGGGTGGAGATGTGCACACCCCCAAGCATGGCTGCAGGCAGGCTCCTGAATTTATGCAAAATAAAAAAGAAAGGAAAAAAAAAGGAAAAAATTAGAAAGAAAGAAGGGAAAGAAAAAACACACCTGGAACTCAGCATGGATGCAATTTAGCAGCAAACACCGCAATGGAATTGTAAACTAACATGGAATTACATGGATCAGTTACGACCATTAGCCCAACCCTGCAATGACTTCTCCCAGCCCAGGAGGAGCCTGGAGGTGCCACCATAGAATGGAATGGTTTGGGTTGAGAGGGACTTAAAGCTCATCTTGTTTCAACTCTCTGCCATGGGCAGGGACACTTTCCATTAGCCCAGGGTGCTCCAGCCTGGCCTTGGACACTCCCAGGGATCCAGGGGCAGCCACAGCTTCTCTGCCCAACCTGTGCCAGGGCCTGCCCACCCTCACAAACAGGAATTCCTTCCCAATATCCCATCTAAACCTAATCTCTTTCAGTTTAAGAAATGTCAGACGTCTCTGAGGAGCAGCCAGAGGCAAGTCCCTCCGTTGGGGTGATTATTCCAGGCTTTCCAAACCGTGTGAAGACACCCTGAGCCCACAGGGAAGCCCAGCTGGTGCCATCCTGCACACAGAGCCTCTGGAAAACACCCAGCACCAATTACCCCCATAATCCACCCTCCAGGAATTGCAGGATTGGGCCCAAGTCAATGTCCAGTTCACTCACACACACACACGAGTGCTTTTTAACCAGCATTTCAACTGGGAGGTGTTACACCCTCCTCTAGTAACTACTGTCTAGGAGAGAGGGCCAAAGTCACTCCTGGTGAAAGCAGATGCAATCCTGTGTCATGTACCTGCTTCCACGTGAGCCAGTGGTGAATTTGGCCCCGAAACGCAACAAAAGGAGAGAAACAAGAAAGATTTTTGCTGGAAAGGTAACGAAGAAAATCTGATTAAGAGAGAGAGAGAAAGAGAAGAAAAATGCTTTAAAAACTAAACACACCTTTGCTTTTGTTAAAAAACTCACGTGCATGCACAAACCAGGGATGCCTTTCAGCAAGAAACTCAGAAATGTTCACCTTTACTCTCATGAGAAAGTGTGATGCAGTTTAGAACACTCAGTGTTCCTGACCTGGGCCACAGCTGGGCTTCAAACAGCCCTTGCAGGTGTCCTGCCTGCTGGGGACTGCTGGATTTTAGTGCTTTGCTAGGGCAAAACTGAGCTCTTGTGGGGATGGGGAACACCATCTATGGAAGGCAAAGAGGATAGGTAAGCTAAACCAGAACTAAAAAACCCTCAGGCCAACTGCAGATTGGAAAAAGTACTGCCATAGCAAACTACTGCCTTCTCCTGGGCTGGAGGAAACTCTGGAATATCTCACTGGAGGGGCCTGAGGTCCAAAAACGTCCACTGCAGAGCTGGGCATCAGTGAGCTCTAGCCTCCTGAAGGCACCTGGGCACCTCATCCCAAAAAACCAACAGCTGGATCTGCCCAGGCTCCCATTCAGCCCCACGTGGAGGGTTTCATCACACCACAGGCTGTGAACTCCAGCTGCAAAGCTGTTACTGTTTTATTGGAAGTGCCAGCTGGCAACATCTGGCTGCCATTTCCCTGGACTCCCTGTCTTTGTCCAGTGCCCATCCCTCTGGATTCATACAGGAATGAGCAGTCTTTCTCATCACTACATTTTCAAAACTACATTTTTGGATAACTTTATCTACACTTCAATCCCTCAGTGCTGTTCCAGCCTCCTGGGCTATTTTCTCCCATCTCAATGTTACAGGCAGAAGGCTGTGATTCCAGGGCTCCTTTCTCAAAGTACTTCCCAAGGCAGCACCTGCTGGAAGGTGTCCCTGCCCATGGCAGGAGGTTGGAGCGAGATGATCATTAAGGTCCTTTCCAACCCAAACCATTCCATGTGTGCCTGAGGGGAACTGCCACATGGAACAGCTCCCCAGACCTTACACAAGGCTTGGAGGTGCTCCTGGTGGAAGGTGGTGGGATCCTGCCCCAGCCCATGGGCACGGGGTGATGGAGGGCACACTGCCCTTCTAATTAATGAGCTCTTTCCTACCCACTTGGCAAGTGCTTTTCAGGGCACGAAGCATTTGCAGAACCTGGTCCCTACAAGTATCTGCCACATGGACACCTGTCCAGGCAGCTCCTTGTTCCAGCCAGTGCAACAATAACAAGGGAGGAAGAAAATGCTGTCTGTTGATCAGCATAAATTAATAAGGAGATCTGGTGGCACTTATTAAATATATAAAATAAGAGTCACAGGGCTCTGGGGAGTCCCAGGAGCAGCAGGGGAGGCTGGTGACATTCCCTGTCCCTGTGTGAAGGCAGCTCCCAGCTCATGTCACTGCCACAAAGATCAGCTGCACTGGCTTTTCCTGGTAAATCCACTCACTCCACTCAGTTATGAGGATCCCAGGGAGAAGAGCCAGCAGTGAGGAGCAGTGTCAGCCCCTAATGTTGGGAAACCATGCCTGGAAACAAGCTCCTCCTGGGAGCAAACACCTACAGACCACTCCACACCTCCCATGGACATTCAGGAGCTGCCAGTTCCCTGAGACCAGCATTGCCCAGTTCCATGCCTGGCAGCAGGAGCAGGGGATGGCTCCATCCTGGGATCTGTGAAATGTATCCAACACCAAAGTCTTTCCAACCACAGCAGTGAAAACTAAACAAATAACTTAATACTCCCTGGCCTTGCTTCTGACAAAAGCTAAAAATGCAGATGTGAAGGAGGAATTATTATAAGCATTGTATCTCCTATTATTTTATCAAAAATAATAGGACTTTGGGAGGAGAAGAGAATGAAGGTGAACACTGAATAGCCATCACACAACTGGCACAGCAGATAACAGCCACCATGACTTATGAAGGTTCATGATCTGTTATTATGCATGGTAAATACCTTTCCAAATTGCTGGGAATAAAGTTTTAGGGTTATCTCTTGCACAAAAAGCTTTGCCAACAAGATTTTTAAAAAAAGCCAGATGCAAGAGTGATCATCTGCTTTCTTCACCGAGTCCAAGACAGCAGCAGCTGCCTGAAGGGTACAGAATAAAAGTAACTCCTTCCAAATGCAAGGTCCAACCATCTTTTCCAAACTCAGCACAGTTATTTCCTTCCTCAAATTTAACCCAAGGTCCTCTGCAGTGTTGCCAACTACCACAGGTCTTCCAATATTGACTTTTTGGAAAGCATCAGCTCCTGTTATTCACTGGCAAACCTCTCCCTGCACACCTTAAACAGCATTTTTGAATTCTCGTGGCGTAGCATGAAAGGACTTTTCCTAACTTTTCTAACTGGAAAGTAAACAAAAAGAATTAATTCAGCTTTGACTCAATGAACAAACACACAGAAGCCACCACTTGGTGTGTTTAAGGAGAGCTCAGAAATGCTTTGGTGCCAGGCTTGGGATACTTTAATTCTTGTAGTTGGCAATACCACTGTCCTTGTGACACCAGGGGGTCCTGCTGTTGGCATAGCTCTTTGGTAAAATGAAACTGGGGTTTCCACAGTGTAAAACAAAAAACAAAAAGGGAGGTGGGGGTGGGGGAGAAGAGAAAGGGGAAAAAAATTCCACAAGTAGGAACTTACCACAACAGACAATAGTAAGAGTGGGGAGGAGGGTCAGCAACCAGGGCGACAGAGGAGAAAACAGAAAGTATTTAATTAGGGAAATTCCAAAAAACAAACAAGCAGCAAATTGGCAGCAAATAAATTTTAAAATAAAATCAAATTAAAAAAAAAGGGCAAGCATCAATTAAAATATTTAAAACAAGGGAAAAGGGCAAAACATGCAACAAACCTGAAAGCTACAAAGCACAAAGGTCAGAAAAAGTGTGGCAATGAGGAGCACGATGACAGAGGAGAACTGAAACCACGGGTGTCTTTTACCATGCAGTAAAACATGACCAAGTGATGTTAGAATCATAACCAATGGCAGGAGTTGCTCCAGGGGTCGATTTAGGGGCACACTAATGAAGTAGATGCTCACAGGCCTTCACTTTTGTGGGCTATTGAACACATTTCCATCACTGGCACACCTACAGCAGGTGCTCTGGGTTGCTGTGCTGCCTCCTCTGCTGGCACCTTTCATGGGAACAAGGAAACCATTTACAGGGCCAGCCATTAAGTGTCAGGGTTTGGTTTTAATTTCGTTTTTTTGCTAGGCTGCAGTTAAAACTGACATTCAGACATCATCAGCCCAAATTATTTCTGTGCCACATCAAGGCCCTTTGGGTCTCAGCCCCAGGTCACTCCGTGTGGGCTTTAATGCTCTCCTGTGGTGCAAACCTGCAGTGAGGTGGCCTAAAACGAGTTGCCTTGATTCACAGAAAAGCAGAGATAAACTGGAAAGATGAAGCCTAAGCAAATAACATCACATTCACAGAACATTTTAAATGCCTTCTGAGGCTTCTCCATGCTCATGTACCCACTGTGTCCCTGGGGCTGGAGTCAAACTGGCTCTGCAGATCAAACCAACTGCTTTGCCTATTTTTAACCCAAATGTGTGGTTCTTGTGGTGTATTGTCACAGGAATGTGAGCAAACAGCCCCTACAAAAATGAAGGCAGCAAAACTGACCCCACTTAACACAGCTGAGCTATTTTACTGCCAGAGAAACCACCACATAACAATTGGTTGCTCTTAAATGAACAGAAGGAAGCGGTTTCTCCTCTGAGAAAAGCTCTGCACCTGCAGGGAACCAGGTTTGTGTCTTGGTACCTCTGAGCATTATTGCTTAAATCGACCCCTGTGGGTGGGGTGAAAACATGGTATGGAGGGATGATATTCTGTGTCAATGCTGATGGAAAGAAATATAAACAAATTATAAAAACAAACTAGTGATGATACAGTGGCTCATTCACCAAAGAACCTCATTAGTGGAACACGTCAGCATCCATGCACTACCTACAGCTGCTTATGAAGAATTTCCTACTACAACCACAGTTTATTGGGATTTCTTTGGTTAATGAATTGTTTTAACAGCAGACAGCAACAGAAACACCCACAGCTAGCACATGTGGGCAAGCGTTGGCGTGAGTCATCTGGAGGATCTATTAGTGGTCTTTACTAACTAAAATGGAGTTACCTACCTCCCAGCCAGTACTCTGTGTAATGAAAAGTAAAAAGGGCATGTCACAGAAACCAAGAACAGAGTTGCAAAGGCCAAAACATGACCACCCAAAACCTGCAGTGGTTTCAATGATTGTAAGTCATGCATCTAAAGGAGGACACCAAATGCCCCTGAGCTGGTGGGGTTTGCACCATCCCAGTTTAGAGAGGTTCCTTCAACAATTTAGCCATCATATGAAGAGACAAATAAGACCCCCAGTGTTTCTGAATGGCTAAAGGCAAGACATGCAAAACACAGTCTAAGCTAACATGTGAAAGGATAAACTGACAGATAGCTGGATTTTTAAACTCTTGCATAGGTCTAAAGTTACAACATAACTTGGTTTGTGATGTTATCCCATGATAAATGTCCACAGAGGAAAAAAAATCCTGTTAGTGATCCTCATATTTACTGTGGATAATCGTTTAGGAATTCTCATGGAATCTGATTATAATGGTTTTTCATTCTATTTGCACTGAGTATTTGAAGTTTCCTCACAATTCACCCTGCAGCTGAAAATTCAAACCATTACCTGGTGAACAATCTTGCTGAAAGCTTCCTGCAGTTTACCATGAATAGTAGATAACTTCTTGGCATCTCTGTTGGCTTCATGAATAGGAATAAGGACTTTGTAAACCTCATTAACTGCTTCATACATGCCAGCCTACAAAAATAAGGTCCATCAGATTGCTCCATCAATTCAACAGCCAGAATAATTCTTGCTACCAGCATTTAAATGATAACACTGCAAAAGGAAAAGGTGGCTTAGACAGCACTGTGGGGTAATGAGCACCTTTTCTTAAAATATACCCACACATGAATGGAATAAAACCCCTCAGTTACCCTTGAAATCAAGAGCCTACTGCATTACACATTGCTGCTAGTAAATAGGATTATTAACATAACCAATCCTGGGATATTTTGGATGGGTACAGGCACAAGAGCACAAGCAGCTAAATAGGATCCTAACCAAATCCATGGGAATTAAAAGTGGAAGCCTAAGTGCACAGTCCAGCTCACTCTGTTCAGAGCATCTCCAGCCTGTGTGACTTCTGCATGCACTTGTGGTGCTCCAGTAGGTGGGCACTGGGAAGTTTCCTGAGGATCTCTCTCAGGGAGGGAATCCAGCCCATGGCAGGCACTGCATTGAGTGGCTCAGCCAGACCACAGCAGGAATTCCAGGTCTTTGCCCTGGAGTTATTGCTGCTTGCACTTAAACCCACTGAGTGACACCTCATATTGTGCAGCAGGAAATAATTCACTCATTTTCCTTGGTTTCTGAGGGACAGCATTCACTCTGCTCACACAAGACTCTTTGAAGAGAGGGAAAACCACTATGGCCTCTCCTCCTGTTGGGAACTCCCAAATGTGCAGAGGGAAGTGAAAGAGGCTGGGAATACATGGAGGCCTCTTGGTCCCAGGTCCCATCCTTTGCACTGTTTACTGCAGAGGACAAACCAGGCTCTCTTAAACAATTAAAACTCCATGCAAATTAAGCATTTACAGTCGAATTACTCAGAAAGAAAACATTTTCATTCCTACTGCCCAGTAGTGAGGTTGATGAAGAAGAGAGATAGAGAAATTAAAGTCTTCTACCATGGAGAAAGATGCTGCAGCCTGTTCCAGCAATCCCACCAGACCAGCTTCTGTAAAATACTTCCCAGAACAGATTCCTTCTTCATCTGGTGATACAACATCATCAGAAACTGCTGACTCTTCCAAAACATTGGAAGAGATGTTCTGAGGAGATATGATAGGTACAATATTTCACTCAATTTAAACAGCTCTCAATACTTTGAAAGCAAGCTGATTTTCAGTCAAATCCTAGAACTTTTACAGAGGCAGCTTTCTATTTTTATAGGGAATATACATAAAATCCAGCTTTCTATTTTTATAGAGCAGCTCATTATTCATGCAGCAACACCAAGTGTGGTTCACGTAGCTGGCACAGGAACACCTGGTACATGGAGGCACTTTGTACCTCAGCAGCAGGTGACAGAGCCCAAAGCCCCCCTGAAGAGGGTAATTCCCACCTGGAATGTCACACAGCCCACAGGGAGGTATTTTCTGTCTTCCAGCATGCTGAGATACTCAGCCACCAGGGCTGCAGAGTGCACCAGGCACTGGGCGGACTCGGCGTGGTTGCTCCTCTCGGAGTGTTTCCCAGCCATGTTCTGCAGCCACGTCAGCCGCAGGTCAGGGGAGTTCTGGTAGCCCTTTGCAATCCTGAGGGGAAAGAAAAGCCCTGGGATTTCATTTACCTCCCTTGTGGACCAGCACAGAACTTCAGTGAGGTTTTTTTCACGCAGCACTTGAGTTGTTCTTGCTTAAACCCCAACCGCCCTCAGTGCTGGGCTCTCCAGAAGCACTGGAGAGAAGAAGCTGTGCAGAGGGGATTACCTGAACTGTACATCTTTGGGACAGTTAGTGGTGGGGGAGCAACTGGGGCTGAAGCTCTTGACCAAAGTCCATACTTCACCTGGATGCTGGTATTAAGCCAAAACAAAGCAGAGCAGACCTGCCTGGCTGCTCATGACAAACCTCTGCTGACTTCTGAGAAGCTTTCAGGGGCATTTGTGCAGTTAACACCATGAAATTTAGTAGCTGGGATCTTAACAGGGTTCTGGAACATCTTTAGCATATGGAAACCATCAGATGTACCACTACCAAAGAGCTTTCTGTGCAAGCAGGTCCTGGAAGCTCCTAGTCCTTACCCTAGCAGGGAGAGCTGTCTTTACTCAGGTGGAAGATGAGATTGTCAGGGACTTCTGGGGAATGGAAACTATTTTTATCCAGGACAAGCTACTTAAATGCCAAACAAAACCTATCAACACCACATTCAAACACAACAGACAGGTACATACTGGTCTCTGAGGACTGAGACTCAAAACTGCTCCAAAACCAAGTCCTGTAAGAGCTCAAATGTGCAGCATCTGAGCCCAAACCCAACCAACAAGTAGCTGTGTTGTTTTCAGGTAAAGTGTAAATCCTGGCAAGCAGTTTAAAACAGGATTAAGTTCAAAGTAAAAGGATTGCTAATAAAAAAACAAGTACTCAAAGCTCAGAACAACACCACACCTCACACTGTGAGTACAGGACTGCAGCAGGTACCAA
This sequence comes from Scytalopus superciliaris, assembly GCA_013400415.1. Lineage (NCBI taxonomy): Eukaryota > Metazoa > Chordata > Aves > Passeriformes > Rhinocryptidae > Scytalopus > Scytalopus superciliaris. Next base: position 429,753 of record VXBX01004721.1, on the reverse strand, counting down.
GCCTTGTTCAAAGAGCCCGTGGAGCACTGACACCTACTGTCCCTACAGTGCAAACTCTACCTGTACATCAGGTCAATCAGCATTTCTGGATCTTCCTGGTGCTCCTTCATTTTAACTGTGTCTGAGAGGATCATGTGGAGGTTGAACACTAGGTCCTGGACCTGTAAAAAAAAGTTGCTGTAATGAACTGGCCATGGGAATTGAGTTACACACTGTTATGTGAGGACCACAGTCACTCCAAACCTTTGTGTGTTTGCATCTTGTCAGAATTAAGGGTTTTAGGTACTTGTATGGTTAACCAAAAAACCACACAAAACCCAAACCCTTCTTCAGGGAATGCATGCAAATTCCAGTTCTAGATGGAGGCTTAAGCACAGCCTGTTCATAAACTACATATTACTTCTCCTGTGGTATGTGTCTCTCACCTGGTCAGGAAATGTTGTGTCCCTAAGCTCCAGATCTTCTTCAGCATAGGTCAAAATAGTCTTCAGGGAACGTCGCAGAAATTCTTCGTTGAAGTTCTGGGATGTCCCCACCAGGGATGAGAGAGACATGGTCACCTGCATTTTCACTCTGGCAAAGTTCTGCAACAGACAGATTGGTATTACTTCAGCAACCTGGAGGCACTGCAGCACCAGTGCTCTGGCCATGGTACCCTCCTCCTTACAGAGACCTGAGACAGAAAAGAAAACCGAAGTTTTGCAAAAAGGGCTGTCTCAGAAGCAGTGATTATAATAAACCTCTGCTGCTGCTGAACTTCATAATCTGCTGACAGCATTATTTAGCTCCAGTTAAAGCTTCTCCTGCAGAAGTTTTAGTTTTCTCCCCCGCACATTCTCTTCTCACACACCCTGAACACCACAATGCTCTCACAGTACAGCCTTTAATCCAAACAGCTGGTTCTGGTGTGGTCTGCCCCAAAACCTGGAGTCACTGTTCTCTTGCTGCTGCCAATCCCCTCTCAGCCCCTGGGCCCAGACCCAGGGTGTCCCCCCAGCTGTGCTGGTCCCTGTGGGGGTGTGTGACCACACCAGCAGCCCCCAGCCCCTTCTGTGCAAGAGCAGGGCACTCACGTTGCCAATCTCGAAGTTCTGCCTCATGAGCAGGTACAGGGAGGCACTTGCGTGGGAGCGGATGGTGCTGATGCTGCTGCTGCAGTGCCTCAGGAGCCTCAGGCACAGGTCTGCACACTGCTCTGTCTCCTCTTCAAACAGCAGCTCAGGGAACTGGGGAACAGCACAGCACGAGATCAGAGCTCGGACACACAGCGAGGCCAGGGTGACCCTCAGTGGGCACACACTGCAGGCAGAGGAAGCCCAGTGCCCTCTGCTTTGAGGGGAGAGGTGATAATTTGAATCACTTCACTTTCCAGTAAGGCAAAGCAGACTGACAGCACTGGAAGGCAACTCATTTTACCTCCCCTCACAACTTGCTCCTCCACCCACACCCTCAGACCGATTTACATCACTTCCAAAAACTCAGGCTTAAAACTTTGGAGCTTTTCTCAGCACACCCACAAAAACTGGGACATTGTTTTTATATGCGCAGTAAAACAAATCCATTCTCAGCTTAAATCCCACCTGTGTCTGCTCACCCAGCAGGAACCCACACCCCAGTCAGAGTGTCTGAGCTATACCTATGTGTGCAGCCACCAAACCAAAAATGCACACATTTTGATCATGAAAACCAGTTTATCAATGCTCAGACCACAGTGCCTGAACATCAACAGTGCACAGAATAACTGCTTGGTGCAGTGACCCCAGTGCAAGGGAAGAACAGCCCCATCCTCCCTCAGTGCTGTCAGGATATGTTACAGCATCCCCAGGGAATTCACCTTTGAGACCAAAGCTCTCTGTGTGGCAAAGCAGTGCTGGAGGTAAAGTGCACTTTGGTTGCAGGCCATGCTGTGCAGAAGCACTTTCAGCACCCCACCGAGGATACTCTCTTTGGACTCCGTCACAGAAACAGTCTGAAAAGGGAAACCAAGAGTTGCATGAGCAAAAATGAACCCCCTGTGTGTGTTTGTGTGAGGGAGAAAAACAGCTCTGACAAAAAGCCCTTTGGTATGGAGAAATCACCCACTTTGCCACATTCTGAACCAACCCCCAGGTAATGAACACCTGACCCCTGGATAAAGCTGATGGAATGATGACTCTTTCTCCCTAAAGAGGCTCTGAGCTTAGGAGACCTTTTTCTGCTAAAAGAAAAGCCCATGGCTGGGCTTTAGCTGGATTATTCAGGCACAAGGTGCAATGCTGGGGATTCCTGGGTCTCTGCAGCTCAGAGGTGGATCTGGGAAGCGTGCTCCTGCCTGCTTCCAGCCTGTGCCCAGGCTTCATTTGCACAGAAAGCAAAAGACAAAGCTGCCATGGGCCCTCACCCACCTGTACACACAGACCAAGGGCCTGCAAGCTTTTCTGTACTGTCCTAAGTGGGTACAGACACAGGAACATCATGACTTGAGGCAGATTTGGGAGGAACTACAGGAACAGGTTAGAACAGGGCAGCACTTGGACACTTCTACAGCTCATTACTGAGTTTAAAACTACTATTTCTTATACTATAAAATGGAAGAGCTTTCAGGAAGTCTGAAGGAAGGTATTACAATGCAACACCAGAATGTTACAGGGATCAGGATAGGCATCATCCCTTTCCTGCTGCAGCAGAGCAGTTCTAACAGGTCTCACCCAGTGAAGAGCAGCAGGAAGGTTCTGTCTGAAACTGCTGCCTGCTCAGGTGATCACAATGATATCACATCTCTATTTTATGACCATCCTTACCTGCACAACTATCTCTAGTGTATCCAAAATGATCAGATTGGCTTCTGTTGCAAGATTTCCATCAATAAGTGCCTCGTGTTCTATCTCTGCCCTTGATCTAATCAGAGCAAAGAAAACAATAAAATTACTTTCTGATTGAGACCTACATATTTCTGAGTCAAAAATGTTTTCTCACAATCAGAAAATTCCCAGTCAGGATTTGTGTATTTATTACTGGACAACACCACAAGGATATTCCAATGCACCCACTGAGAGGACAGGAAGAAAGACTCCGTTTTTTTACATATACAGACTCACACAGGCTTTACGTCCATCATGCTTGGAGAGCTCACACTACTTGCTGGCACTTTGTTACTCTCCCAGGAGCACAACAACAGTTTAGAACCCAAGTCCAGCTGGAAACTGGTTTAGTAGCATTGTTAGGCATGCGACAGCACAACCAGGAACAGCACATATGGCTTTATGCTATAGGCTGTGGACACACGGTGGTGCTACACGAGCTGGGAACCTGCCCTTGCACTGGGTGTAGCACGGAGTGCACGCTGCAGGGTGCAGTCTCATCTGTTCAACCTACAGAATTCCTGAAGTGTAACATCCTGTCCGAGGAAAAGGACACAGTTTTGCTGTCCCATGCCAGGCACTCACTTTCCTGGAAAGCCTTACGAAGTTCATACACCCACTCACATCCCTGGATCCAGGAATTCGGCAGCAACCACCTCATTCCAGCTGTTCTGGGCAGAGATCCAGGTGTGTATTTAAAGAGCCCAGCTCTGGCCCTGCCCTGCCACAAGTGCCACCTCTGGCAGACTCGTGCCAAGCCAAATCCCAGCAGGAGGGTGACCCAGGGGAATGCCAAAATCCAAGTCAAATACACAGCTAAGATTTGCCTCCCTGCCACACTCTGCTTCCTTCCCCTGGGAGCTGGATCACACCCCCAGCACCTCCAGAGCAGGAAGGCTTGGGGCCTGGCCCTACACAGAATAATACCATGTGCATAAAGCTGCACCACCTGCAATTGGCTGTGCACAGTTCTGGTGTGAAAGGTCTCATTTATGGGGTTTCACAGGGCCAGGCTCTACCTACGCACACAGGACAGCAGAGCCACAGGAGGGGAGCAGGAGGCACCCAGGACACAGTCAGCAAGGTTAGAAAGCAGGTCTGTAGTTATCTAAGCAGCTAATTTTGTGAGGTGAGATACCATCAAGGTATTCCACAGCTGTTAAATATGTAGGTGAGGTCCTTTTGGGAAGGAGAGGGCTCAGATCCAGCACCAGCAGTGAAACGACAAGTTCTTCAGGCCAAACTTTAATCTGGTGTAACTCTGCCCACAGCTCTGGAATTTATATTCACATCACTTCAGGAGAGAGTTGAAACACTCTGGTCATTTGGCTTTCCCAGTGCTCCAACAGGACTGGAGTCTTGGACAAAAAAATCACTGCTTGACATAACAAGAAATTGCCTTTTTGCATGGCACAAAGCAATTAGAAGCTGTGAAGAATTACTTGCTACACCAGGAAGTCTTCAAGGGTAAAATTTGGCTCTGAGGACCCCATTCCTCACTTTCTTCAGAGCTTCACTTGGGCCAAGATTGCTCTCCCAGGAGTGGGGAGAATTCTTTTGCTGGGAGGATGGAGACTGCAGGTTGCAATTCGAGGGAACAGAAAACGTGCACAGCGAAGCTCAACCACAACTCCTGAGCCCTCTGGATTAAACCACACCAGGGGAGGGAATTTTAAAGGAAATGGGTGTAATAAGCAAAAAGAGCTCATTCCAATCAGTTGCACACACACACTGAAAACTTCTGCCAAGCATCACAAACAATGCTGTGATGATTCAGTCTGCAGATGTACAAAATGGCAATTTATAAGAACTGCACACCAATGCTACAGTACCTGGCTGGTTTGTGGCTTCTAAAAGCACAGCACATGTGGAAAAACAACCAAAGTGATGGATTAGGACAGGAAAGGAAAGCGAGCTTTGAGAACTCCAGAATGCTCTTATGGAATAAAGGAAATATGACATGAGATACATATGCTATCTGTGAAAACTGTTAATGGATCTTCCCTCTAAACTGCAGCTTGGGGCAGGGTTTTAAGGCAGTAATGGATTGCATTAGTCTCTTTAAATCTTATTTTAAAGCCTAAGGCAGCAAGGCACAGTGGAAAAGCAAAGAGTTAGTAGGGCAGTGTTGGACTAAAAGCTGTTTGCACACTGCCAGCCCTGTCCAACCAGGGCCAAACCTGCTCACACCAGGGCCAAGTGGCTGCTGGCAGGGACCTTCTTTGGGGACAAGGGCCCTGGTCTCACAGGCACATGGTTAATGTAGAAGGATAAGGCAGAGTTACTTGTCAAGCTTTTCTGTGTTTTGCCGCCAGTGAGTCATATCCTTTCTCCATCTCAGATTCTCTTGACTTCCAAACGCGCTCCCAGAAGGACTTCTCTCTGCAGGGTAGGAGCAAAACAGCAGCAGTCAGCTGATGCTCATTGCTGTTGCACAAGTAGCAACTCCAGATTTGCTCACAAGTGGCAGGTGACAGCAAACTGTGACTCCTCAGAGCCCGAGGCAGTTACCAGGGCTGGCAAGAGAAATCCCTTCCCCAGTGTACACAAAGAGCCTGAGTGTGCCAATCCTCAGCATTCCAATACTGCTGTCCTACACTGGTACCCAGGAATGTTTTCAGCCTGGTGCCAAGACCCCCTTTCCCACCTCACAGTCTTTTGAGTTGTTTTATTCTCACTGCTGGGAGAGCAGGAGAATTTTAAGTGATAAAGGCAATCAGGCCAGATTAAAAAAAAAAAATAAATAAAATAAAGGTCTCCATCTCTCTGAAGTGATCCATTAATTATGGCTTTAAAATATTTATTCACCTTAGCCCACAATGACTGGCTCATGTGTGGCAGAGCAGGAGACAAAACCACAGTTCTGATTCGTGTCCCAAGCCTTAGGCCACCCTTTGAATTTGGGTGTTCAGAAAATTACTGTTTTTCACAAACAGTGAAAGTCAGAAGATGTTGGTTATCCCAACTACTGGGTATTTCAAGTCTCCTTAAGTTAACAGAAACATACAGGCATTTTCAGAGCTACCAAAGGAAGATCAGTTTGATTTTCACTCTGATCCTTGCACAGGACTTACCAGAAGGTGGCCTGGAAGATGCTACACTGGGAGAAGTTTGGGCAAGAAGGTGCCATAAATGTGATCTCGTGTACACAAAAGCAATCAAGTCACAAATAAATTGTAACTTCAGAAAAGCGTAGCGATTTTGCAGACCCACTGAAGGGTGATGCAAACTGCAAACAGCTTTCCTAGGGGCCTCTCTGTCCATATCCCACACCACAGATGAGTGCAAGCCACTGCTGGGGATGGGAGCAGCAGCTTTTGGAAAAAGGGGATGGCACAGAGGACTTCTTTACTCACCCAGCTGTCCTCTGCTTCTCCGCACCATTTCCTGCCTCGCCCCTATGCTTCCCAAAATCGCTTCTTCAAGTTTGGCTCTCATGTCTTTCGACTTCTTAAACGTCAGACTGTTCATCCTTTCAAACACTTTCTTGCCCTGCAAGTTTCAAACAAGACCATGAAGGAAGACTATTTCAATTTGAAATACTTTTTTTTGGAATTTACAACTCAAAATACCTTTCCTGTCTAAAGACATGCAGCGAGAAAGGAATACAGGTTCAGTTGGTAGGCAGATAAAGTACCCAGACTAAGGCATTGCTACAGAAAACTCCCTTTGCACAGTGACCACGAGCCATCCCCTTTCCCTGCAGCAATTCCCAGTGAGTGCCAAGCAGCACTTTAGAAGTGAAACAAGGCACACACGTGGCTGAGAAGCAACCACGGGAAAAGGCTCGAGGCTGCTCAGATCGGGATTCCAAACACAGGAAATACTTTGGAGAGAGCAGGAAATGCCTTTGTGCGGCCGTGCAAAGGGCGGGAGCGCAGAGGACCCGGGCAGGGCCCTCCAGGAGGCTCAGCCAGCACAGCATACCTTGTACTCGAAGCAGGACACGCAGAGGTAGAGCAGGTCCAGCAGGCGGTTGAGCTGCAGCACGGACAGGTCAGTGAACCATTTCTGCAGGACACTCTCGTCCGCGTTCTTGAGCACCCACAGCAGGCAGATGAGCAGGCTGCGGCTGGACTCTGTCGAGAAGGTGGAGTGCTGCCTGCCACTCTGCAACACACAGGCCAGGACAGTGGATTCCACACCCCAACACCAGGGTACACACACCAGTTCCTTTCCCCAAGGTGCCTTTAATGACCGCCCGCAGGCTCAGGGTTAAGCTGAGGGGCTCCATTTGTTATCTCGCGTGTCTATCAGTGACTCACTTTGAGTGCACATAAATATCACAAAAATAGGATCCTGATACCAGAGCAAAGGGAGGAGAAGGAGGAAATGGAAGGGCCAGCAGAGAACAGGGAAAATGACCCATGTCTTCGGCTGGGTGGGATTTAGATGTGGTAGGAGTTTGTGCTTAGGGCTTACAGCTCATAGTGACCATTGCACTTCACAGAGGTTTTATCAGATTGTTTCAGAACAAGAGCATCTTTATGAGAAGAGAGAATTCTCCCATTTTCTGAGGTTTGTTGCCTTCTATCCCTGCCTGGCATCTCCTTGTACCCCCCCCAGTGACAGACACAGCAACATGCAAACGTGCTTTCCTCCCCATCTCCCACCCTCCGCCCCGCTGTGCAACACCCAGCCACACACTGACAGCCCCCGCAGAACCTGCACACGTAAATATTTGCTTGTTGACACAGATGTGAGGGTCAAGGAGGAGGGAGGGGTGGCTTTGTACCGATGAGGGGAGCAGGAAGCTGCTGGGCCGGGCGAGCTGGGGCACGGATGTCCCTGCGATGGCCATGGCCACGGTCTGGCTGATCATGCTGCCGCCCTCGCTTTCGTAATCGTCCACGGCGACGCAGCTCGGCCTCCCCCGCTGGTTGTGACTCTCTGCAGGGAAACAGGGGCC
>VXBX01004721.1:350023-421998 GCA_013400415.1 Scytalopus superciliaris | reverse complement strand
CTCCTGCTCAGGGCTGCTCTCACTGAGCTGGGAATGCAAAGTGAAAACCAGCCCTGCAGCGAACGGGACTGGTGTTTGAGGGCAGGAGAGCAAAGGGAACAACAGTTGTCAAATGAAAGCTACACAGCCTCAGTACCCAGAACCCTTCTGCAAACACACCCTTTGTGCCTGTCAGTACTCCACTCCAAATCCTTCCCTGCAGCTTTATGGTGTCATTAAGCTCAAAGGATGTAGGGAACAACTCCAAATTCCAAACTACTCCAGACTAGACTCCCTGCCCTCATTGGAAATAACCCACCTCTGCCACTCAGGACACTTTGCAAAGCAACCCTGAAATGAACTGCTGATAAAACACATGCTAAGAGGAAGAGAAGGAACTCTGCTTATACTCTGGAATTAGCAACTCTCCTTACCCTTTGTAATTGTTGTGACAACTGTACAGCACATGGAGTGACTTTTAAGCAGGTCAGAGACAGACCTGCTGTGTGTATACAGCAGCCAGCCAGGTGTAAACCAAAATGCACTGCTGGTTTTTCTCTTCATACAAACAGGTGGGTAAATGCAACTGTTGAGTGTTAACAGTGACTGAAGGCACGTTTTGCAAGGGCAGTTTAGGAAATGGATGTGCAAACACGTCAAAGGGAGAGCTCAGAAACAACCCAGTCGAACAGTAACGGGGTTCCCAGTTCAGTTTTAGACCCCAAACACTCAAGTCCTGTGAGCAGAGGAGCAGATACTCAAAGCAGAGAACGTGAAATACCTGTAAAGTCATAGAGCTGAGGCACTGTTTCCATGATCACTCCAATGAGAGGTAGATACAGCATTGCCACCCGGGCCTTTACCTGCGGGTCAGCGTACCGGGGATCCGAGTCGTGACTGGACAGCAAGTTGTGTACCAGATTGATGACCTTCTTATGCAATCCAAATAAACTGTCAAAGGAGAGTTGGGTCATGCAGATTAGTTAATATCTTCAAAGCAAACTATATTTTGTAACTAAGGGGCTTCAAAAAGGAAAAAACCCTGGTTTTTATTTTTAACTTCACATGGACTGCCATACATGTGTCTTTTGATCTCCCCCATACTCCACAGATGGCTGGCTGGCTTTTCACTGTGCCACATCAAATATACAAAATACCTTGTGGAATGCACACCCCATATCATGGGAACACTCCCAGATTTTCCATAAAAACCCAAAGCCCCAGCTCCTGCTACGCTCAAGCATGAAGTCTATTTAAGACCATTAGGAGAAGTTGGGGAATGTGGAAAACAGGGAGAGAGACTTGAGAGGACAGCGGGTTTAGTAAAACTATTTGTTGTGTTCTTTTTTTAGTTTCTATTTAACACCATTTACAGGGAGACAAAGACAGAACATTGCTTGCATCAAATGGTCAGGAAGTTTCTGCTTCAGCTTCCTGACTCCCCCGTGCAATTGTTGAACCAAAACAGTAGGATACATATTCATAATTCTGAACAAAAAGTGGCAGAGAAATGGAGGAGTAGAAGGAAAACCAGCAAAAAATGGCCTTCCTCATTATTCAGATGCAAACAGTGGCAAGGCCCAAGCACCAGCTCCTTCTGCAAGGTACTGTGTGTGACCCTGTTCTCAGTGCTCGTGCCCTCAAACCACAAAACCTCCCCTGAATCTCTCAAGGACTATTTTTCTGCTCCTTCCAATCCCCTCAGGCACCACACAGATCAGCACAGAGCAAACAGCAAGGTATCTCTGTAGCCATTTGCTTCTGTGGGCAACCCAGGCCAAGACACTTGACCTTGTGCACAAAGCACCCAAGGAAGCTCACAGAGTAGACATTAGCAAAACACAAGCTGCAATGGTGAGACCTGAGGAATTAAAACAAGGGCTGAATTTCAGGCAGTATCCACTTTACCTGAAAAGCAGAGGTGAGTTCTGGTTAAAAAAAAGAGATTTTGACTGGATTTTTGTGGGTTCAAAGTGGCTACAAGACACCCCAACAAGTTGGGAGGATCTTAGTTATTGGAGCTGCATGTCTTCACAGCTGCTTGTTTGTGTAATTAGTGAGACCCTTAACACCCAGGAAGGAAATGCTTCTTTAGGTGACTGGTTCCTTCAGAGCAGCAACAAAGCAAAGTCTTTGTATTACTTTGAAGGAGTGGCATTTCAGTTTTGCCCTGAAAATTCAAGGGAAACTATCCCACAGGCCACAGAACTGCAGGTAAGGAAAACACACTGAAGCAACTCAGCATAACTCAAACCTAGGGAGACATGGGTTTCTGTGTCACTTTTCCAGAACAGAGCAGGCACCGTGTGGATCGATCCATAGCAGAGAGGAGGAAACCCACCCCACTGACCTTCCTGGCTGATAACACCATGAATTGATCCCATCACCCTCCCACCATCCCCTCTGTTACCTCAGCCCTGGCCTGAATTTCTGTGAACACCCACACACACTTCTGGAAAACTGACTTTGCCACTGAGAGCCAAGTTCTGATTTCCCCCTTTCCAGGCTGGAACATCAGCAATGTGAGTCCTGCAGTGTTTGCAGAGACAGCCTGTCCAGGGCCAGCTGCTGGGACACTCTCTCTGTGCCTTTCCTTCAGCTGTGCTCCTTCACCTGCATGTCCTGTTTGTCCTGTTTTCAGACCCAATGTGCTCTGGAGGGCTGCACTGTACCTGTGCCTGCACAGCCCCATCACAGAAGGTCCATCCAACACACACCTGACATCTTTTCTGTCCAGCTCAATCCAAAGAGTTCTTCGAAACTGAGCTAAAACTTAGCCTACCTTGCTAATGGAGCAAAAACTGAACACATTTAAGGATCTGGATCACCCATCAAGACCTAAAGCAGACCTCTAACACAATAAGCAAGTAGATGGACATCCCTCTTCACACTCCTGCTGCAGAATAACAAACTGGGAACAATTCTGAGCTGTTTACAATGATGGCCCAAACATTTTATGGAAGGCAAGTCTGAACTCTCAGCTGATGACACTGTATGACTGTTAAAAGCCTTCACAGGCAAGGGAAGAGCAGATCTGAACAGACTTGGTTTACTTTACACAGTAGATCTACCAGGGCAAATGCAGAGGGTTGAAGCTTGAGAAGTCAACAGACTTGAAATCACAAGCTATTCTGGAAAACAATAAAGAATAAATGTATTACAGGTGTATGTTCTCTCCCCAAATTCAGGAGCTTTGACCAAAATGCACCTCCAGATGGTATCAGGGGGCTTTTTGTGGCTGGGTAAGGTTTGAGAGAGGAGTTGTCTCCCCAGTGGACACCAGCAAGCTCGTTTGTGCAAGTGGGCAGAAATTACCATGCTGAGCCAGGCTTAAGTGCTTGGTAAGTAGACAGAGAACAGGCAGGGAGGTGAGAACAGGAAGGCTGTGAAGAGCAAGGGCAAACACAGCCAGAGACAGCACCTGATTTCTAACCAGTGAGCAGGATGCTCCTATGGCCCAAAAAGGATTTCTGCAGACTGCATATGTGGGTAAAGATTTGCTGCTTTTTCCATTTCAGGCCAAACAAATGGGACTGCAGTGTGTTATGTATATATACAGGGAAATATTCTAATTTATGGCATCACTTTCCTCTCCAAGAGGAAACAGAATGACTGTGTAACTCCCAAGACCTCTCAGAAAAAGGGGCAGAATTCACCATGAATCATCAGCATTTGTCGACTCGGCTGGTATTTCTGAGTCCACCTTGAGAAAAATGCCTGTGAGAGAAGTTAGGGCTGTGGAAGCAATCAATAATTTCCATTGCAACCCGTTTTAAAGAGGCAAGGCAGAATACAGCCCTAAATAACCCAGGAACAGACTGGGTGTCAGGACTACAGGCTATAGGCTACCTCAGAAAATTATTTGCTGCCCAAGCCAGGCAAGTCACTGACAAACTCTGCATGCTTGACTTTATTTGTCTATTTATGTAACCCACAGGGGCCTCATCAATGCATAATTTATGGTTAAAAAGAGCTGGGAGGACCACAGGCGAAATATACTGTAACATTTAAAACCACCAGCAATGCTGAAAATTATTTTCTTGTTACAATTGAGAAAAGCTATTTTCCTTTCAGAGCTCCAGCAGTGCTCCTGTGGCAGCTGGGGGCTCCAGCAGGAACCTCTTTCCCTTCTCAGTTGGAAAAACGTGATTGAAATCATGTTTACAGTCAGGGATAAGGAAGCAAGAAACACGAGGGGCAAGGAGAAAGAAGAAGATTCTTAAAGAAATGTCTCCTTATCAGAGCTTACACATTTCAATCAATTCTGCCCTTGTCAAAACTTCCTTTGGATCCAACCATTTGCTTGAAACGACAGAAAACACTTTGAAAAAGAAGAATTATAAAGATTTACCCTTCTGCATCGGGGTCTAAAATGACAGCCAGTTCTGTCAGCACGAGCCCGGCCAAGTAGTGCTGCTGGCGGAAAGGCACAGACAGTTCAAACATGTTTGCAATCTTCTGGTCTTGGACATTTGTGGAGAACCCAGAACTCTGAAAAAAAATCCAGTTTCAGAAGCTGCATCATGAACACAGAGTCAAAACTTCTGGAATACATTAGAAGCAGTTTTCGGAATTAAAGGCAGTCTCACGTAAGCCACCTTTTCCCTTTTCTGTTTGGATCTAGGCACATCCACTTCCACCACATCCCAGCTCATTAACCCTTCTATTAATTCAGTTTGCTGTTATTGCTTTCCCCCCAGAGCAGGCCTTAGGGAAGTTAAGCCAAATAACCTTTAAAAGTGGATTAGTTAAACTTTTAGCTTGTGGATGCTCTTATTCAGGCTGAAGAAGGTTTTAATTTGATTAAGTTTACGTGATTTTGCAACTAATTAATCCACTTGAATGACACGGTAATTCAAATTACCTTTTCTGAGCAGGCCAAGACTAAGCTACAGCAAGCTCAGAAGACCCTTGTGCCTGTCAGAAAAGGGTAACACTGGACAAAGCATTTTCTTTAAAGGCTCATTTCTGTTTGTTCAATATAAGAAGTCAAAAACCCATGTGGCAGGAATTCCTGAATAAACACTTCCAAAAACACGAGCAGGAGGGACCGAAGGTACAGGTGACACAACTGTCTCATGTGAGTGAAGTCTCAGAGCCAGCTCAGCTTGTGTTCCCACAGAGACCCTGGTCCCAGAGCACCTGAGAGGTCGCAGAAGACACGGATGGTGATGGGGATGCAGGTGGTGTGAGCAAGCTGCAGGGCAAGTTCAGGGTCACATAGTGCTCGTGGCTGCAGATGATGCGAAGGAAGTCCAGCCTCAGAGACACCAGGTTGCTGGGATTTGTTAGGGAATACAGCTTTGTAGCCACCTGCAAAGGTTAACCCATAATGTTGCAGTTAGCACCAAAGGAGAGGAGAAAGGAGAGGTGAGTCCCGTCCCACTGCTGCTCCCCAAAAACACCTCCAAAGCAAGACATTGAGAGATTGCTGTCATTAAATGATCACATCCACACACACCCCAGACAATGACAATGACCTCAGCTGACTGTATAAAACAGTCATATTTATACAAGCAAATGAAGAACTATGCATTTCACACACTGGGGAGTTGGAACTAGATAATCTTTAAGGTCCTTTCTGACCCAAACCATTCTGTGATATCCACATCCTATTGATTTCAGCAGGTATTCGTGAGAAGCAGGACCAGAGTGTGATGCATTAACAGGTCAAAGATGCCTGATACACAGTGTATCTTATATATATAAAATACATATAATCTATGTAATATGCAGCAAGCAACAAGTTCAAATGCTACTGCTGTTCATTAGCCCCTTCCCTAAACTATTTCAGACTGCAGCAAAAATGAGTCTAGGCTTAGTCTCCCTGATACCCCGTTATCTCTTCTGTACACAGGGCCAGCACGGATGTTTGTAGTCAAACAAATGCTGTGGTTCAGGGTGATTTCCCTGTCATACTGCAAATAAAGAGCCCACCTTACGTGGGAGGAGACCTTGCAGTCCCCAAAGGATGGAGGGGGAGCTTGGTGATCAGTGTGATCACGCAGGGTCACTGTGTCCTTGAGATCCACTGACAAACCATGAGGGTCTGAGCTCCCTCACAAAATCTCCCACTAATTTTTGATTCAATTACTCTGAACGTGATGAGCAGAGGGAATAATTCTTGCCTCCTGCTGCATGTCCACTCACTCAAGGGAGTGACTCCTAATTCACATTTAGGAGTGCAATCAGAGAGACACAGACCCTAAATCACCTCTGAGAATGCCTTGCTTGCTCTAAAAAGACCTGAATAGTGGAATTCTGTGTTCATATTTTACTGGCTGTCCAAAGAAAGTTGTGAGTAACAGGCCACGCTGCAGTTCGCAGTTAAATCATAATGTTTATCTTGAATTCACCTGTTTGTAGCAGGCCTTAACAAGACTGAAGACAAATCCTCTGTCCATGATAGACAACAGATCATTGAGGAAAAACGCGAGACTGGTGTTGAGCCGCTCCACCATTTCCGTGTCCTGGAGAGGAGGAGGAGGAGGAGGAGAAAAACGGGAAAGAAAATGAGTAACACTGAGTGTTTTCAAACAATTCCCGGTCTGGGCCCCAGCAAACAACCCGCAGGAGGGCTGGTGCCTGAGCTGGGCTCAGTTTAATTGTTTGCCATTACCTTCTGAAAGCGAGAGACTATATCACCAGCAATTGTGCTGACCAAGGCAGTCACATCATCCATGAAGCGCTCGGGGAAACGATTCTTCCTCGGCGCATCCAGTTTGTCAGCAAAATACAAATGATGCACCATGCTCTTCACCTGCAGGAATATAAATTACAGCAGAGCCAGTTTGGTGCAGTTTCTGCTTTAAAGCAGGAGCTGGGAGAAGCGAGGGGGGGTTGCAGTTGGCTCACCATCAGCTCGAAGAAGAACCAGGCCTGCTGCAGGGCTGCCTCCCGCACGCTCCCGCTGCACACAACCCACTGCAGGGCCAGCTCCTCGTGGAAAAGCTGCACAGATCCAAAGGCAGGATTAGCCCGAGCCCCCAGAGCAGCTCCCAGCACAGTGCACATGAGAAATGTCAGCACGGACCATGGGGAGTATGGCAAACAATGAGTTAAGCAAACTAAATAACTGGGGACATGACAAGCAGTGGTGGCTCCCCTTAAAGAAATCCCCAGCTAAGGATGAGGGATGAGGTTATGGCATGTGATGTGAGAAACGTTTCACAGCATCTCGCTCCAGACTCGAATTTCAAGTGGCAAACGAATTTTCCACCCACCCCCAAAAAATAATAATTAAACAAACAAACAAAAAAGTTTGGTGCTCGAATTAGTTTAGTTTAAAAGTCTACCTTTCTGCCTGGTCTGATTTTTGCAGGAAAAAGGAGTAAAAAGTGGACATATAAAGCAATTTGTACAGAGATTTACTGCGAGAAAGGACTTAAAACAGTAAGAAACGTGGGGCTCAGACAGCTTTTAGATTTCTTCTCTGGGGGCGACCAACCCACAGACTGGACAGTGGCAGTGGCCACGTTTTCACTGCACAAAAACTCGGGCATTTTGCCTTTCTGACACTGTTTTAGAAGGATCTCAGCTCCACTTGCAAAGTGACTCCCCTTCCCTTTCTAGTCCCTTTGGCTTCACAGCTGTCCAGCCGAGCTCAGCACACACCCCTAACTCTGGCCATTATCATTTTGCACACAAAACGCATCATTTCCATGTCTAGACAGCGCTGTTCATATTTTTGGGAAGCCAGTAATAAACTGGCTCCAAACACTACGGCCATTAACTCAGACAAGCTACTCCTGATCATTTAATGCTTCCCAATTCAACTCCAAATACTTCACATTCCCTACAGCCTGGATATTCAGAGGTGTTAAGCACCAGCAGTTCCTAATGACCGGGGGAGGGGGAAAAATCGGGCTGTAAATAAAAGACTAGATTGCATCACGTTTCCAGAACGACTTGACCTCCCTGCCCCACAATATCAATTGTCTTCACTGAAATCTACCTTTTTAGTTGGTAATCGTCCTGTTAATGTTTGTAAGAAACTTGACGTCTCAGTGTGCGAAGACATACGATTACAACTTCGATCCGTAGCCTACGGAGTGGAGATGAATGAATGATGACAGGACATTAAAGTTTGCTGGGGATGGGGTTTGCAGCTCAAGGACAAGGCACGTTTACAAAAACACTGTTCCAACTGTAGGCTTTTACTGTCTTTATACCTCTTTAAGCATTCTCAAACTTACTCATTTACAGGTTGGGTCTAAACAAAATTACAATCTTTTTTTTTTTTTCAGGTTATTTAAACAACTGCATGTTCTTGTGCACAAAGACAATGTTGCAAAGCATGAAACTTCTTCACTGTTATATTTTATGGACATGCATCAGGAAGGTAACACCTGGAATTTCAGCCCATACCTCTCAATCTGCCAGAGGCCAAGAGCAGGGAGATTTGCCCCACAGCGATGCTGCTGCTGGCACAGGGAAGGACAAAATCACTGCAGTTCTGCTCCTGATGGAAATCACTGGCCAGGAGAGCAGCTGAACTCAGACTAAGTATTTTGGGAAGGCTCATAAACTGGAAAGGAGGTAACAGTTGAGAGGTACTTTCAAGGCAACCATGCAGTGGAGAGCAACAGGCAAGGGGGGGCTAAATGAACTTTTTCCAACTGAAGTTGCCGTAAAGTTTTCATACTTTGCAACACAGAACAGTTGGCCCTGGCAAGTCATTTGCTCCAGCAGCTCAAATTCACATGTTTTAAGAGAGAATTTGACACTTGGTAATCAATTTGGGTTCACAATATTCCACTGAAACAGCCATGAAGGATTACTGGATGATGAGCACCAAATGCATGATGAAAATGGCAAAATGGTTCACGACATCAAAAGAAATGGCAAACACGGACAGAACTATGAAGCTGTGATTAATGTTCCCACTTAGAAATGTGCTCCACTGAAGCTGAAACTAGTGTGAGAGAGAGAGAAAAGAAAACAAAGGCAGTCACAGCATTTACATTTCACAGACCAGCAACCACTGAAATGAAGGAAGGGGACACGTTCACGCGACTGGAGGTTTTTCATGCAGCGTGGTGGGGTGGTGGGGGAGAAGATGCTAATTTATAAAACCAAACTCAAAAGTTTTCAAATAAATATTAAAACAAAAGAACAGACCACCAAAACTGGAATGGACACTGAAAGGAAGATATTCTACAGGGAAACATCAGGGAAAACAAAGCCAGAAAAACCTCTACCGAAGACACCACCTGTGTTGACTCTGCACATGGGCTGGGGTTGGATCCCCATGGGGCTGCTTTTGGACCACCAGTGTTTACCCAGGAATTGGAGCGGTCTAAACCCTGGGCATGCAATAGAAAGCAGTTGGGAAAGGAAAGAAATATTACATGTTGCCATACAGTAGTCAAAGTTTAGTCCTTAAAAGCAATCAAAGTGGGTACACTGCAAGCACATCATCAGTCAGGACTGAGAGCAGCCTGAATTCTCAGGTGCCTGTCCAGACATTTCAGTCCAGAGCATTATTTTATCTCTCATATACATACACCACATTAGTCTCACCAACAGCTCTGGTCCAACCTGTGCTATCTGTAACGACTGACATTCGAAAACCATTCTTCTCCTGAAAAATCCCACTCTCTCTTTGATCACCTTAAACCCATTCCCATGGAGCCAGCAGAGATTTACAGTGGGACAGAGGAAAACTGGTGCTCAGGTGTGAAAACCACAAAGGATGCTCTCTGAGGTTTACAGCACCTTTAGGGTAGCCCACAGTTTATAAACTCCACAGCTCTTACAGAAATGCTGAGAAACTCTGCAGAGGCTGATTGTCAACCCTCACAGGGTTTCCTACTCGTGGAGTAAAAAACTCCAGCATTTCTGGCAGAAATAACTCTGTGGACAGGATTTCACACGGACACTCACTGGGTATTTCCTCTGAGCACTGTGGCAAAGAGAGGAAAAAGCACATACCTTTTCTGGAACCAACCTGCTTTGCCAAGCAAAACATTTGAAACATCCTCCTGCTTTTTAAAAGCTCCATCTAGTTTTTGCTTCAAATTCTACCCCTGCAATGCATGATGTGGGCAAAATTACTGAGGATCCCTCCTCTCTGCTCTTTGCTGCTCTCCAGACACACAGAAAGAAGAGAAGGGAAAATTTAAACCTGTGTAATCACCCAGGCTGCTCCCAAGTCAGGAACATTCAGGGGGATGCAGTGGACTTTGCTGAGTCCCAGAATGGGGCTCTGATAGAGACAATTCCTTATAAATTCCACACATTGATTTTTGACAACTCTCACCTGAGCGAGAGCTTTCATCCTAATTTCTGTGCCAATTTGGAGCTTTTTCCCAATCCATGAAGCAAAGGTGCAGCCCATTTCATCACAATGATTATCATCAGCTGCAAAGTTCACCCAGCCTAATCTATTTCTCTCAGCAAACTAAAATCCACCTCAAGGTTGAACCCAGAGTGAGAGCTGTAACCTGGGATTCAAACCATTAATCCACTGAGCTATCCTCCAGGCAGAACTCAGCAATGCTTTAATTTTGCTTAAGATGTCCAATAAAAAAAAATACTGAACACAGAAGGAGAGTGTTTTAATCTCAATTACTTTTTGGCAGAAATAAATCTAAGCTCTGTGCCCTGCTCAGACCCATAAACATGCTTTATTTTGCTCACAATGATTTAAAGTCAAAAGGACTTTGCAGAATGCTGAACTAAGCTCTTGTTTTGTAAAATCAGGTCTAATTTTGAAAATGCCTTCATCCCCCTCCTATTTCTGCTCTCAGGATTTCTAATCGTGTTCTGAGGATAACATTAAACACATACTGTGTTTGCAGAAGCAGAAATCATATTGTAAAAGCCTGGAAAGGGAAAGGCTCTCTCCTCTTTGGAAAATAAAAGAGTACAAGAGCTTCTTGTTGCAGAGCCACTCAGAAGGTCACAGAGCTGCTGTTAAACTCGTTTCTGTCCCTGGGGTTCAACCTGCAGCTGAATCTGTGCAGGAACACAACACACATCTGGGAAAATCCACTGCCAGGAGCAATGAAACTCCACAAGGTTTTCTGGTCTTTGCCAGCACATCTCCAACATTTCAACCATAAAATCTCACCATAGGTCTTTTTAGACATTTAATGAATTTGCTTAGTAGGGAATAAAATTTACACGGCTTCAATTCACAACTGAAGGCAAAGCAAGTGACAGACCTAAAAGCTACTCTGCTATGAAAATAAACAGAAATCTTCCAAATCCTGTAAAGGGTTTTCAAAATTAAGTAGGAAGCTGATAAGGGAGACTTAAAGCACACATACCAAAGCTATAAATATCTTACATTAGAATAAAAAATGACACATGACTGGATTCTGAAGACTTCCCTCAAACAACAAAAAAATGCTGTTTGGTTTGTTTTAAAGCAGAAAACCTTCTGTGATAGATTTTAATTTGAAGTGCAGGTTCCCTTTGGGTGTATTTGGATGTATGTGCTCAAGCCATTACTCAGAGAAACAGTAGGCATTTTTGCACCCTTCTACTCATTTCAAGATCTCAAGAAGTGTCTTATTGTTGTCTATTAACAAGCAGAAACAATTGTACTCAGCCAAAAGTCCGTATAGTCAGACTGAGGTTAATTCTTGATGCTCAGACTACCCTAAAGGAAAGTTTCCCCTCAACAATTACCCACAGCCTGGAGTACATCTCTGGAAGGAGATCTCCCTTCCTTTTGTACTGTGGCATTATTCCTAAGCCAGCACACATTAAACTTCTGATAGCCTGGGTAAATTCCATATGCACACCAGTGCCTATGGCATTTCACAAAAGGTCAGGCTTGTTTAATTAGCAAGATACTGAAGCGGTCTTTAAAATATTTTAAGACTTCCAAGTCCAGACTTTGATGGGAGAAATAATCATTTGCCTACCCACAATTCTTCAGCCTCTTATTTGGTCAGCAAATGATGTTGTTATTAATGTAAATTTGTTAACCTCTTTATGAAACTCTGATTTTCTTGCTCTTGTAAAAGCCAGGACCAGCCAAGTCAAGCCTGTCTGGTCAGGCTGATGGCTTTGGTGACAAACTTGCTCACTGGTATTCCAAAGGCTCTCTGAGAGGGCTCAGGAATTCCCCCGCACAGGAAGAGTGAAGCATCAGAGGTGGGAAAGAGTTTCATCTTGGTGAAGTTACCACAGTTTGAAGATTAAATAAAAAAAGAGAAGTCCAAAGCAACTCAGGCACCTCTCTCAGGGGAGGGAAGTGCCAGCACTGCTTTGGGCACAAGACTGAAGGGCTCAGACTGGGACTGTGGCAGTCACACCTAAGTGGAAGCCACCACGAGGGACAGGGTCTCCTGCAGGAGATGGAAATATTTCAGTCCTTAAGAGCCAGGGTATGGCCATGCTGGGTGCTCTGAATCCACACGGGAAAGTCACTTTTTGGTGTGGGGAGTCAGTGTGGGAGCAGAGTTTGCATGTCCCAAACTCAGCCTGGCCAGCCCAGTGTGTGGCTCTCACCAACCACTCTAAATCCTCTCTGGGCCATGCAGGGACCAGGAATATTCTTGCTGAGTGCAAGATAATTGCTCTGGACACGAGGAGTAGAGAAATCTGAGCAGCCAGCAGTGCTGAATGCAGAGGTGGAGAGAGAGTTTGGGGTTGGGAGGTAAGAGTGGGCTCACAGGGGGCAAAGGTTTGGGGGGACAGAGCTGGGCAGAGGGTTTGGCTGCTGGCCATGCAAAAAGTGAGGCAGTAAAACCATTCCTTGTCTACTAGCCTTGGAGAGACAAGTCCAGAAGGACTTTTTCCCCCAGACACCACACTTGTGGGAGCAACAAGCCAGAAAGATCAGCAACTACTTCAGGGAGCGGAGTTTCAGGAGGGAAGGGGCTACCGGGACGTTTTTTACAGGCACAAATCAGCAACCCTTCCCTGTTCCACCTCAGGATGAGCCAAGAGCTGGTGGAGCCCCGGCCCCCCTCCATGGCGTACCTTGGTGCCGATGATGGAGCGCACCTCGTCGTCGGGCGATGTGGGCGTGCCGGAGATGTCAGGGTTGCTGTTGCTGAGGCTCCGGGAGCGGTTCAGGTTCAGGCTGGCCGGTCTCACCGCGGACCGGGCCATGGTGGCGTAATGCACCGACCCGCCCAGGCCCCCCGGCCCTGCACAGGAGCACCCCCTGTTAGTGCAGCCAGTCAGCCCGGGCAGCCCCACCCCTGCCCCAGCCGGCAAACCGTCTGCATAACCACCCGGGAAGGAATTCTCCCCTGTGCCTGCCCATGGGGGGAAGCTGCTGAGGGCACTTGGTGTGCTCAGCTGGAGGAGACTGAGGGGAGACCTCACTGCAGTCACACCTTCCTCAGGAGGGGCAGGCCCTGATCCCTGCTCTGAGGGACCAGGGACAGCACGCAGGGAATGGCTGGAGCTGTGCCGGGGCAGGCTCAGGTTGGATCTCAGGGAAAGGCTCTTCCCCCAGAGGGTGGTGGGCACTGCCCAGGCTCCCCAGGGCAGTGGGCACAGCCCCGAGGCTGCCAGAGCTCCAGGAGGGTTGGGATGGTGCTCTGGGGCACAGGGAATGACTCTTGGGGATTGGCCTGTGCAGGGCTGAAGGTGAGACTCAATGGTTCCTGTGGGTCCCTTCCAGCTCAGCATACCCTGTGATTCTCCCCTACCCTGTCCTCGAAGGCAGGGAGAACAGGATGGGCATAAAAAACTGTTTTATCCACTGGTCTGTGGGAAACAGGAAGCTCCCTGTGGATTTAGGCAGCCAGTGTGAGGTATGGCTTTACCTAAACGGATATTTTCCAGACCTCAGACTCAAAACCCACCACAGGACTGGGCACAGTTTTAAGCACAAAACCTTCCCAACACCTCTCAGAGGTTTCCCATTCTGCACTCTCCTGTGCCTGTCATTCACACCACCTCTTTCCCATTTAGATACATCCCTTGTTCTCAGCATGGCTGGAATTCATTTGTTTCCCTCCCATCCTCAGACAAGTAACTCACATTCCTTTGCCAGTGTTTAAACTTTTGCTGGAACTGGATAAAAGTACTAGTGAAGGAGACTGGGAAATGCAACAGGCCAAGAGTGCACCACCTCTGTCTCACCTGCCACAGAAAAACAACCTAAAGAGCCAGTATTTTCTCATGGTCTTCCAGCAATGACACTGTTATTTAAAATCATCACATAGGTAAATCTCTGACATGACTAACAGAAATGAAACCCATCTCTCCAATGGCTGCACTGGATCATAGAGAGAATTAATACCAGGGCTTGGCAGGGCCCCAGCCACGTGCTGGAGCTCAGGAGCACCTGCCAGCAAACACTCCTGCCTTCTTGTAACAAAGTGGGACTCGAAATAAAGGGAAAAAAGAGCTACCTGGGGAGGGTGAGTTGGGGTAGGTGTTGGGCAGGCGAAAAACATAATAAATATAGGAAGCAAGAAGGCTGTTCCTGCCATGCTGGTCCTGGTTTCCATCCAAGTTCTTGTGAAGTCTGTTTATGATCGATGCCATCGCTTCAAAGGATGCCTGGCCCAGGTTAACTGCAAGGAATAAGTGAGGAGTTTATTTCACACTGCAGCAGGACCCACAAGAAAATCCTAAATGTGCCCTCTGTCCCCCTTCTGAAGGATAAATGTGGAGCTTGGTACAGTCTGGCAAGCATTTCTCCTCTAAAACTGAGCCTGGTGTTTGAACCAGGTCTACTAACCAGCCTGACAGAAGGAGAGGCCCTGCAGTGATGTTATTAATAACAAATTTAATGTATTTAGGCCTGATTTTTGGAATCAGCCCAACTTTGGTCACCAACTGCACTGGTAACAAGATCAAATCTTTGTTTAATTGATGGGTAATATCCTTGGAATATTTTTCACCCTTTTCTCAGTTAATTGTTTCCTTCATTTAAGCATTAGCCAAAACACAAACTGTATCAAAAAGAACAATTCCATTCTGATTTGGAAAAAAAAAAACCTGTTCTAAAAATGAGCCCAGAAATCTCCATGAGAAAGTGAGAAATCTACATTTTTCCTACATGAAAAAAATCTGCCCTGAGAATGAGCATGGAAATAAATTCTAAGCAGTTTAAGGAGCTGAAGACTGTTAATCTTATTTAAAAAATAAAGTCACTAATGTCCTCAATGCTCCATACAAACAAACTAAACCAATAGAGAACCCTGAAAGAGCTTTAAAATACAAAACAAAAATTCAAGCAAGATTCTTCCCCAGAAAGCCAAAATTAATAAACAATGGCTGTGTTTAGGGCAATATTCTTACAAGTACTTTTAAAGCAGTCTTATATACTTATACTCCATCATGTCCAAACTCAGGCTTCCTACCAAAAAATCAGGAAAAACTGCTATTTTAAATGCTAAGGATCTAATCCTGATTTGAACTTGAGATTTTTTTTTTTGTACTGCCAGAGCACAATCCTTACCAGGGAGCAACGAGAGGGATTATTCATGCTGACAGTATCACACCAACAGCATCTGGATTTTATCTTACCCACTTCCAGATTTCTCAAGGTGACTAATAAGGCTGAAATTCTTAATTTCTGACTGTCAGGATGGAGACACCTTAACAGGCTCCAGTGCTAAAAACGTGCTGAGCACCCAGCTCATGGAAATCAGGCTCCTTTCCGGTGCCTCAACTTTGCACACCAAATTACCAATCCCTCCTGGGAACTTTATATTAAATATTGCTGCTGTGTATATCACCACAGATCTGGGTGCCAGCATGTTTTATCTGGAAGACACATGGTATATTAGTGGCACTAAAATACAGCATAAAAATGGACTTTTTTATTTCTACATAAATATGATAAAATTGGAAGTGTCAAACTTTCAGCTATGTAATTCTCTATAAAACTTAAATAAAATACCTATTTGGCCTGCAATGACAGGAGGTCTTACTACCAGAAGGATCAGTTTGTCAAGCAGGAGATGAAGAAATCGCACTACCGGCTCCAGTTGAGAGGAATTTAAAGCTGAAATGCTGCTCTTCAGTTCATTTTCCAAGTTGTTTTCCATAATTCTCATGTCTCCTATTCGCACAGGGAACATGTGCTCATCCAGAGCATGGACAAGTGCAAAGAACTTGTCAAGATAAGGGTCCTACAACAAGCCAAGAGACAATAATCAGCAAGAAGCTCCAAAAGTAACTCCATTTCTATGGGTTTGTACCTCATGGATGGGTTCTCGCCCTTATTTTTCTCTCTGACTGTTTAATCTCACAAAATTAGCAGAATCTCAACATCTTTGAGGGATCTGCTCATGTATCTGATTCAATTTAATTCCAATTCTAGTTCAGAAGTTGCCAGGGTACAACCAGAGACTGTGCATCCTTAGAAAAACAGACAAAAATGCACTAAAATCACATTACTATTTACAGCACAAATAAGACACGCAAAACCCATCAAAAGGACGCACTGGGAATTAATAAAACAAAGCTGAAATGATTAGACAAAAACGATGGTCATCTTTCTTTTCAGATCAAAGACAGATGGAAAATACAGGGAGAAACAAAAGAGGCAGAGGGGAAAAGGGGAAAAGAAAACACCATGTGTCTGGGCTGCATGTCAGAGCTGTTCCATTAAACACAACAGTGAGGGCTGAAAACACCGTTGGCCATTCACCCCCCGTGAATAAAGGCCAAACTACTCATATTTTTAAGCAGAACTTCTCAAATATACTCACAGCAGAATGTGGGAAAACAGGTCTGCTGGCTCAGAACTGAAAATGAGATTGTAATTTCACTACAAGTGATTATCACACCCTTCACAGCATCAACTTTGACAGTGTCTCAACTGTCACAAGACTATCAAACTCTTTCATTGCAACGACTGCTCTTAAAGTCTACCTGAGTGTGGAGAGATGACACGGCAACAACTTCAACGTTGAAAACCCCTTTGTGGTTATCCACCCACTTCATCCCAGGGAGTGGAACCTGCAGGTTGATAAAAGAAGTGAGGATGTGACACGAAGCAGAACCAAGGTTTGTCCAATTCCAGTTGCCAATTCTTCCAATGTTTTTTTTCAGCTCACACCCATCTGCCCACACACAAACACACACACCTGTCTAAACTCCACAGGATTTGAGAAATGAATAACCTGAGAGTTACACAGACACAGGCACGCACATAGATATGTACACACACACCCCCTCACTTTTTAACATGTGTATTCTCCTGCTGTTTCCAGCAGGAACAGGAACTCACCTCTGGAGAAAGCACTGAATAAGCCTGTGGTGGTTTTTCCAGTGAAACAGGGAGGCAGAACTGACCCGTCTTTAACCGCCCGTTTTGAAGCATCGGAATCCACTGCAATGGGAAGGAATTCACAAACACAACACATTTCTTAGGGCTTCCTTCAACTTTGCAGCCTTGGCTGCCCATTTCTCAAATTCCACAAGTGGATGAGCTGACAGTGATCCTAAAAATATTGCAAACAAATACATTTGAATATAATCTGTGCTGCAAAACAAGGACTGAAGGACACTCACGGTGTATCCGACTGGAGTCTCCAGGGGCGTGTTTTGTTTTTGTTGACAACTGACATGGTAGAAAGTAAAAAGCAGGTGGTGGTGATCGGTCAGAGTGGCTGGGAGCTTGATCTTGATTTCCTCATGAAAATCAGGTGACCTGTGCAGAGAGCAGAGCCCCAACTGAGTCATCCATACAGACAGTGGTTTGCTACCTTATGCATGGGACTGAACCCCTTGCGTTACAGTATCTGCAGGGAAGGGAGTGTAGGGACTATGCTAAGGGATTCAAACCTCACTTTCTGATCACCAAGGACTGGAAAAACGCCTAGTCCACAAAAAATGGGCAGCAGCCCCCTCCTCACACAGTGCTCAAGGGACTCTGCTCTCCAGCCCAAGCTGCAGGACAGGAGTCTCTCCCCAGTGGTAATTCTCTCCTTGGAACACCTCCCTGGCACAGCTACAGAACCCACCACCATGTTCCTGTTGGATTCAGCACTCCTCACCTCAGCTGCAGTGCAATATTTTCAAGACCAAGCAGTTCCTATTCAGAACTAGAGTCTAAAAGGCTCCAACAAAACAAGGCACATGCCAAGAGGAGTTTATAACATAAAACTTCATGACTACTAACCAGGGGTTGTCTCAGAGCTGGACAGTGGTGCTGCTGGGCTGGGCTACGTGCTCAAGATCACACAATGCTGCTTTGTACCAGAGCAAACAAAGACTCTGGTTCCCAGTTGTCACAAAATTCTAAGAACAGCATCAACTGACACTGCAGTCACTGTCCAGACACTCACTGATAAATAATTAACACTGAGACAGAATCACTGCTGAGTTAGTTCACTTCCACACTGGCAAAGCTTCCCTTGGTTGGAACCACACTACCCATATGGGCCATGTCCTTTCTCATGTGTTTTACCTGTTGTGATACACTACAGCTGTGTATGCTTCTTTGGAAAATTCAGGACAGCTGGATTTGCCAAAGATGACCTGCAAAATGAGAAAAAACACAGGAATCTACCTATAAAACTGGGCCAAGAATTTGTTCCACAGTCCTGCAGAGACATTTAGAGCTCCATTTACAGCGTGTGCATCTGTACATCTGCCTGTTACCTGCCCCTTCACCTAAAGGCAGTGGTTTATTTAGTCACTGAAGAGTCACAGTTTTAACAAGCCCAGTAACACGTGCACACTGGTGTGGCTGAAGAACTGGGGCATGTAAATACCCCTACACAGCTCCTCCCTGAGTGTGGGTCACTTCTGGCCCTGGACACGAGTCTGGCATCTTTAATTTCTCTGGCATGGAAGCAAAGATGCTGTTCCAAACATGGGGGGCATCCACTACAAACAGAATCATGGAATGGTTTGTGTTGGAAGGGACCTTAAAGCTCACCCAGTCCCACCTTCCTGCCATGGGCAGGGACACGTTCCACTAGCCCAGGTTGCTCCAAGCCCCATCCAAGCAGGCGTTGGACACTTCTTTGGACAACCTGTGCCAGGCCTCCCCACTCTTACAGTAAAGAATCTCAGGTAAAAATTCCAGCTACTTTGCAAACTCTCCTCAAAGGTACTCTGCAATTTTATACTCCACTGAACTCGTTCCTTTGACATGTACTTGAGGGAGGTTTTCTTTAGCACAGGATTTCATTCCTGCAGCATGTGCCCAGGGAGCACACAGCAGTGCCCTCACCGGCATGGCATTGCTGGGGTCCTCTCCAAACATGAACTGCACCTTCACCGTGATGTTCCTGGCAGACCCTTGGCGGTTGGCAAAGTTAAGGCTCTGTGGGTAGACATAGAGGAGATTCCTGCAAGACACAAAGGGTTCACACCTTTGTTAATGCTGCTATTTAAACCTCTGTGCAAACACCCAGGGAGTCAAAATGAATGGTTTGACCCCCTATTTCAGTCATCAAAAGACACAGTTTTAAAATTCATCATATTTTGAAATAGCTCCTGTTTATAAGGGCACTTGAAAAATACATCTAAAAATTTCCCAGTGATTCTAAAATCTCAGAAGAAAACATGACTATTCATATGACTAGTCATATGTAAAACCACTGAGTGGTGTTTATTTGCTCAGAACAGAGCAGCTAGTTTCTCTTAAATGCCTCCTTCCTTATGGCCTGTCCTTTTTTATATTTTTAAAAATCTCCTGACAACATGATCATTCCAGGTTACATTTCTCTGAAAGTGGATTAAACTGAATGGGTGTCTGTAGCTTCAGGTGATGACAACCAAAGTACTCAAGTGCTCATCACATCCACAGGGAACATGGCGGGATATAATGGGAAGAAATTGCTGCCGAGGAGATTTGGGATAGACACGAGGGAAAACCTGGCTCTAAGGAGAGTTAAGCAGTAGAACAAACTGCCTGGGAGAGTGTGAGTTCTCCATTTTCTGATAGTTTCTGAGGACAGACAGCCCTCCAGATGGGTTTACAGACAAGCTCAACCTCCACCAGGCAGGGGGCACATTCTGGAAGCCCCTTCCAGCTCTGTTTCTCCAAGGCTATGATAACTCTAACAGCAATGAGATGCAAAATTCTGCAGCATTTTCCATCCTCTGAGCCCTGCTGAGTCTGCCAACAAGGTCAAAGTTGAATTCACACTTCATTAGCCAACCTGTCCACTACAAACCCACCTGCGCTATGGCAAGTAATTTAGACCCAGAGAAAGTCCCTTGCACGTTCTTTTAAAGACAAGAGAGACAACAGCCCCCAAAGTTTTCCACTCAACACTCAGTTATTCAAAGGAAACATACCTTCTTTTGACCCCAAACAAGCTAAAATGTATGAATTATTACACACCCTTAAAAGTCAGCCTGGAAATCCCCAGTCTGTCTCTCACACAGCCCTGCCCACCCCACCAGCATCATTCCCCCCTTGGACATCCAGGCTCCTACAGCTCCCACACAGGATCCAAGAGGGATGCTCACACTGGCTCTCAGTGAGGGGAGTTCTTGTGCTGCCCTCATGTCCCAGGGATAAATGACTGCCATGTTGCATTTTGCCCACACACTGAAGAACCAGCTCTGTAACACCCCTGTGCTTTGTAAGGCAAGAGGAGCAAAAGGCTCCTTTCCCTGCTGTCCCACCCCTGGGAACTATTCAGTGGATCTGAACACCATTTTAAAGTAGTTTCCAGCTGTTCCTTGTCCCAGAGAGACAACGCAGAGCAGATGGGCACAGAGAAGTGAAGTGAGGAGCACAGCAGGACAGGGATCCATAAAGCAGCCACTGGGGAGTGCTGGCAACAGGAGGCTGAAAACAGACTCTTCTTTGGATTCTCAGGAGGGTGGGAATTCAGCAAAGGGACCTGGTGCCTTTTTAGATGCCAGGAGTAACCAAAACACATGCACTGGGCTAGCAGTGGGACACTCCTGGAGGAGCAGCTGGAAGCAGGGGCTGCCCTAAGCTGTCTGAAATGGCACTAGATGGCAATATTTTGGCCAATGAATCCCACCCAAGGACTTGGTTCTGATGGCAACTCCATGTGCTCCCTCCAACCCATGGGCAGTCCCACCTATACACACACATGGGTTAATGCTGGCCCCAAGGAACTCCCTGAGAGCAGTCCAGCTGTACAGCTCCAGATGGATACACAGGGCAGGGCTGTGAACCAGGCTCTGCTTCACCCTCCAGGCAGAGGAATATGCTTAGATGGCATGTGGGAATTCCTTCCTTCTCAAGTCCTTCATGGTGAATTAAGTTTTGGAATCCCATCCCCACTGGTCACTTTGCCTAATCAAGGCCTGTGCCATTTTTGTGACTCTCCTAAATTACTTTGTTCTGGCATGAATACATTTGCTCCTTGAGGTTCTTTTTAAAATGAAAATGGGTATGAAAATTTACTCTAAAATGTACCTTGCTCATAAAACTTTTATTAAGTATTATTAGTGCTTAAGAGAAGGATTTAAGGTATTTGTGAAGCCAAGCTACAGGATCCCTATATTAAAGGCAATCTTATGCTTAGGACTGATTTATGCTGAGCCTAAGCCAAGTTTGCAATTCTTCTGCAGAGCTTGGCTGCTGGGAGGGAAGGAGGCAGCTCAGTGTGATGCCACTCCAGAAAGAGGGTGCTGGAGACCTACATGGAGCAGTTGCTACATGCGATGTTCCATGTCAGGCAAAGCTTTAACTTCTTTCCTAACAACAAAATCCAGAGGAAATGTGCAGGTAGTTCCCTTATCCACTGCTTTACAAGCCCTTTTAGGGGCATTTCACTGGGAAGAGGCTCTTGTTGCTGATGGGATTTCAGATGCACAAATCCCACTGTGAGAGGGGAGGGTTTCCTTTTACAGGATCTTCCTTTTGCAGAAAATTGATTTACAAAGAGGGGGGAAAATCCCCAGCATGGAAATCAGAATGTGACCCCATATGAAAACTCCTGTTTTACCGTGCCAGAGAAACCCAGACTGGTTGGGGTTGGAAAGGAACTTAAAAATCATCCTATCCCACCCCCTGCCGTGGGCAGGGACACCTCCCACTGTCCCAGGTTGCTCCAAGCCCCGTCCAACCTGGCCTTGGACACTCCCAGGGATTCAGGGGCAGTCACAGCTTCTCTGCCCAACCTGTGCCAGGGCCTGCCCACCCTCACAGGGAACAGTTTCTTCCCAATATCCCATCTAAATCTACTCTCTTTCAGCCCAAAGCAACTACAACTTGTCCTGCCCCTCCATCCCTTGTCCCCAGCCCCTCTCCAGCTCTCTTGGAGCCCCTTTAGGCACTGGAAGGGGCTCTGAGGTGTCCCCAGAGCCTTCTCTCCTCCAGGCTGAACACCCCCAGCCTGTCTTTTACCCTACAGAGCTAAAAGTCACAGATCTTCCTGTCTAAGCAGAGTTACAGGAGCCATGGAAAGGGATGATGGCTGAAAAACTGGCAGGAACATTACAGATTTCTGAATTTCTATCAATAAAAGTTTCAGCCAGGAGCTTTAAACCCAAGGAATTGTGTCTGGAGCTTTTATTAAAATACTATGCAAAATACATGCAAAGCTTATCCTATTATCTCAAACAGATCTCAGAAGTACTTCTACCTCCATAAAATGAATTGCTACAGTGCAAAAGCTTCCCAAGCCAGGGAAATAATGGCACCAGGCACTCCTCTAAATATTTATGTAATGTGACTGCAGCCATCTTGCAAAATCCATCAGAAAGGTATTAAAACTTTAAGAGCTGATCCTAACTCTTAGAGGGAATTCCTAACTATCATGGAAATTCCCCTTTTCAGTGAAATCCAGAGATCTTTTCCTTTGCTTTATTCCCACTATAAAAATCATTTAAAGCCCATTTCATCAGGGTCACCCAGGTGCATGAAAGGTCTCCGGGACCATGTTTGTTACACACATCTTTGCTTGACTGGGCAGGATTCTCCCTTAGGGTTTCCACAACTCCTGAATCTTCAGTTTTAATCATGCCAGAAGCTTTTCCCCCCCCTCTCTGCTTTCCTATGTCCTGCTTTCCTTCTGGACTCTGTGACTGTTGTGACATCTAAGGGTGATGTTTTGTACTGAGCTTATCACTGCCTCACTTCCCTGGCCTTGGCATTAGAATGGAAATGTGTTTGGCAGATAATTGTGCTTTTTTAATACTTGCCATCAGAGCACTTTGACTGTCTTTCCCTTTTGGAAAACAAACCTCTCCGAAGGGTAGAGTGGTGTCTGAGCAGCACATGGGGCACAAAGGAGCTCCCCAAGCTGTAAACCTGGGAAAATGCCTGACCTCCAGCTGCTCTTTCTTGAGGAACTGCCTGTATTTTTCTGGAACCTAAGCCAAGAATTAAGATTTGGGGGGGTGATGGGGTTAGGAAGAATCCAAAACTATTTCAAACTAATTGGAAAGGCTTCTTGTAAAAAACAGTTAAAACAACAGAAAATTATTCATTTCAGACATCATAAACCCAAAGCCACTTCAGTACTTTGAAGTGGATTGTAGAACTCTATACTTTTGGGGCTTTGTTTTGTTTTGTGTGGGTTTTTTTTCATTTTGCAACCAGTTCTTCAAGATTTGCAGCCCCAAATCCCTGTGTCAGATGCCAGAGGCTGGGTTTTGTTCCCTATTACACAGCAGTGTCAGGCCCAGATACAAACCATTCCCAGAATTCAGCTCCCCAAGTGACATTCCAAGGAAAACACAAATCCTTAAAAAGCGCATCCTTATCTCACCTTTTTGTAACAATGGAAGTGTTTAACAGGGTTATCAGGTCTGAACTGTAGATGAAGATACCTAAAAGCAAAGCCTATCAAATCCTTAAGAGTTAAAGCATCAACAACTTAGAATCACAGAATCATGGAATGGTTTGGGTTGGAAGGGACCACAAAGCCCACCCAGTGCCACCCCCTGCCATGGGCAGGGACACCTTCCACTATCCCAGGTTGCTCCAGCCTGGCCTGGGACACTCCCAGGGATCCAGGGGCAGCCACAGATTCTCTGGGCAACCCGAAGACCTACTATGGCAGCAAATCCTCTTTGAAGGAATCCCCATTCTGCCCAGAGCTGGGCCTGATGATCTCCATGCTCCTGCTTTTTTTCTACACTTCAAATACTCCAGTAAGTCTGACCCAAATTACACTGACAGAAAATATTCTCCATTCTCAAATATTAATTCGAAATCTAATATGTTTTCACAGTATTTCATGATGAGTTACCTGCACCTTCATAAACCCTTCAACACACAAGAAAACTTATAACAACCCTAATTTAAAAATATTTTTTCTGTGGATGCTTCATATCATCTGTGCATTTGTACATGAACAGCACAACAAAAAAGTCCAGAGGAAGAATTACTAAACACACAAGATTCTTGCAAAAACTCTCCCAAGTACAGACTATACAGACTACACCATGCATGGGTTGCTTTTGCTTTCTTGGATCTCTATGAGTGACTCCAGAAAGAGAAATACCTCTCACTCACACTGCAATACTACTCCAAAAACACCCATGTTTCCATGCAGAGCCCCACTGCAGAGCAGGGCATTTATTTCAGAGCACTTGCAGCCTTGCTTTATGTAGTGTGAATCTTAAACAGCACAAAAGAGGGGGCAGGTGAGAAATGTAAGCGAAGTATTATTTATCTCACCCACCTCTGGAAAGCAGCTCTTAAAAAAGAATTTTATATGGTGTAAATTACTGCACAAACCTTAACATAGTGGAATCACATCCAGGCAATCTCTGCACCTAATTCCCTCTTTCTCACTTAATCTGAGCTAGATGACAAGTAAATCCACTGCAGCACAATGAGTTACATCAGAAAACGGTACAAGATGAGAATCAAGTCGTGTGAATCATCTGGGAATATTCTGCCTTTCCACAGCTTATCAAGGAGCTGCACAGCCTGAACATCCAGTGCTCTCCAGTGTGGTTACTCCTGAGGCAATGAAAGGAATCAAACAACACAAACAAGAAGCAGTTTGAGCCCTTATCGAGATTATGACCCAAAATTAATCTAATAAAAAGAGTCGTGTGAGAAACACCATGTCATCAATAACATTTTACAACAGAAGGCCTGGCAGATGGAAAAGTTCAGAGCCAGTTTAATCAGCAACGTGCCCGTCTCTCAGTTTTATCTCCCCAGATTTCAACCTACATTTGAGAGGGGTTACATTCATGCACTCAGTTTAATCATCAACCCACTGGCTGCCTCTTCCGAAACGAAGAGGAGCATAAATAGATCCGACTCTGCCACCCAGAACAGCCACAGGGCAGCAGTGGGAAAAGCCTCTGAGCCCTGAACGATCAGAGAGAAGACATGAAAGCCATTCTGGCCCTTCTACTCCTGGCCCCCCTCGCCCTCTCAGCTGACAAGGATTATTTCTCTGTGGATTCTGCCGGATCTGCCGACACCAAATCCAGATTTGCCATGTTGGATGATGTCCGAATCTTGGCCAATGGGCTCCTCCAGCTCGGGCACGGCCTCAAGGACTTTGTCCACAAGACCAAGGGGCAGATGAACGACATCTTTCAAAAACTTTACATTTTTGATAGGTCCTTTTACGAGCTCTCCCTGCAAACCAGCGAAATCAAGGAAGAGGAGGAACAGCTCAGGCAAACCACGGCCAGACTGCAGATCAACAACGAGGAGATAAAGAATCTCTCGCAGGAGATGAATCTGAAGATTGAAGACCTCATCCAAAACAAAATCCAGCTGCAAGAGAAAGTGTGGGGACTGGAGGACAAAGTCACCAAGCTGGCCATCATCCAGCCTTTGATGCAAGAGACAAAAGAGATTTCTTCACTCAAAGTAAGTGACCTGTGACAGGGCCTGGCAGAGCCAAAGGGCACTCCAATGCCAGCACAGGGCATTATGCAACAGCAGCTCATGCTTTCCCTTCTCCTCTCTCTGCTACTACTCTGTATTTTCAGAAATCACTGTGATAATCTTAGAAGAATCACTGTCTTAATCTGATATATTGTATATTTTGCAGTAACTTTCCCCACTGCAATCAGTGAGAAATTGTGAAATTATAAAGCTCTGTATCATTTTCAGTATTCTACTTTGTTGCAAATCAAGATTTTAAGATATTTTGTTATCATGATGACAAAAGAGCTTTGCAGGTGGGCAATGATGCAATTCCCAAGCCTGTGGGTTGTCATCACACCATCTCAAATCACTGCATTAGGAACTGCCTGCTCAGTGTGGAAACAGGGGGTTTAAAACCTTTAAAGAGGGGCAGCTACAGAACCTCCAGAACCAAAGAACCTTACAAGTGTTCATAAAATTAATACATTAATAGAATTATACCTGCAAGTATTTATGTGGGTATAAGGTCTTCTGTGGAAAAGGAAATACTAACTGCATTTTGCGTAAGTTTAAAAAGGCCAAGTAACTTCTATGAAAAATGTTGGATGTTTATGTCAAGGCAGACGAATCCCAAATTCCCAAATCCCAAGCTAGTACCCTAAATGCTGGGAATTGGTCCCATTTTTGGTCAGTGGCATACACCTAGTTTGAATCAAGGGCCAACTTTATAGAAGAGTAAACTGCTCTGGGTGTGAAAATGGAAAGAAAATAACAATTTAAAAACAGTCTGCAAAGCTGCCGGTAGTTTGTGTCAAAAAAATAGGTGTTCACTTCAGAAGCAAAGATATTTTCCCCTTTAGGGGCAAAGCAGGTAACCCTCTGGAGATGGACTTGGGTGATCCTCGTGGGTCCCTTCTAACTCATTCTGTGATTCTCTGGAAAAGGAAAGGCCCAGCGGTTTGTGCCTCTCCAAACTGGCCCCATGACAGGAGTGCCACTGGGAAGGTCTCCTGCAGCTCCTAACCCTACTCCCTCCCTCCCTCCCTGCCTTCCCAGGCTTTCGTGGAGCAGCAGGACAATGACATCAAGCAGCTCCTCAAGCTCGTGGAGGACCAGCATGTGCAGCTCAACAGGCAGCACAACCAAATCATGGAGCTGGAGGACAAGGTAGGGGAACCATCCCTGCTAAAGTTGGTTTTATGTGATCGACTGGGTGTTCCAAAGGATTAGACTCACAAGAAAAATTATTCTCAGCATGGTATTATTCAGCTTGATTCACAAACCTCATCCTTTCAGAGTCTTGGGAAATTAACAGTGCAATTATGGTTCTTTCAGCTAAACCACATAGAGCTCCAGGAGCTCACAGAGAACTCCTTCACAGAGGAGCAACCTGAACCAGAGAGCATCCCCTTTCCTGTGCTCAATGTCACGGCTGGAAGACACAGAGCTGATGGTGAGACCTCTCAGAGCTGACTACACCACACACTGCATTCCCAGTATCCTCTGTGAAAGTTTTGAGCTGGACTTTAAGTCAAAGACTAAAAGTAAAAGACTCCTATGTTACACACAGGGCTGTGGGAAGGAGCCACATTTCCTGCCTTGAACAAAAATACCACCACCTATTTAGCACCCACTGTCTCTGGGGTGAAAAATGTCCAATGGTGCAGCAATCCCACCCTCAGGGTCCATCCACCTCCTCTAAACATGTGCTGTGGCCACCCCTTGATCCATGTCTGCCCTGCAGAGTATGAACAGAGAACTAATTTACTTCACACTGGCTAATTATAAGGTTGAGAAGAGATTTCTTTAACATTGAAAGGCATTGGTGAAGCTCAGCAGGGGAAATGGTATTTTCTGGGAACTTTACACGGGGTAGAAAATCCATTTGCCAGAGTCTAGTTCTTAGACCTTAAAAAATTTCCAAAATTCTCTAAACTGAAACCTTGTCTAAGCTTAAAAAAACCAGGCAGTCCAACCTATGTACAACTTGGCAGTTGTACTCCTATGCCCAAAGCAGTCTGCCCATTCCATGACATTTACTGTATTAAATAAAATCAGCATTCTGGGTTTTTTCTCTCTCAACTTACCAATCCCAACCAGGATTTCTAAATGCTTGCTGCTTGCTTTCCAGATGCTGCTCCTGACTGCACTGCCCTCTATCACAGTGGGGAGCAGTTCAGTGGTGTTTACACCATTAAGCCCAATGGCTCAGAAGCTTTTGATGTCTACTGTGAAATGAAATTTGGTAAGAGTTGTACCAGTAATAGTCTCATTTTCACACAAGTAGCTGCTTATAAGTCAAAGAACTGTGTCTCATCCCAAAGTACAAAAAAACTTATCATGATTTATATATCCTCTTGACTTCTCTTACTGGCCTGTCTGTGCTCTGAGCTCAGGTTTTCCATATCCTGAAATCTCCTTAACACTGCTTTCATTCTTTACCCACCTTCTGCTTATACTGAGGAAAGGACTTTCAATCATGTGGCATAAATTAAGTATATCAAAACACCAAGCTCCTTTAGCTACAGATAACAAAAATAGCAACTAGAAATGCCATTATATTGCAACCCTGAATAGATGTCCCAAAGAAAAGCAAACAGTAACTATCTTGCTAAGATTTTATTCCATTAACAAGGGTTATTCTTTGAGAACTAGCTGTATCTGAGGGGAGTCCTGGAGACAGGAATCGTGTTTGGGTGGGTTACACAGGTCCAGATTTGTCATGCCACCTACCCAAGCTCCAGCTCTGTAAGAAACCCATTTCTGTGTTTCCTTTTGCCACCACCCAGTAATGACACAGCTTGGCCAGTTCACTCTTTCCCTGTTTTCTCACCCAGCATCCTGCAGAGCTGCTCAGGGCCTTCCCTGCTCCCCTGCAGGGCCATGGCATGTCTGGATGTGTAAACTGAACCCATGGGGCTGCCCTGGGCAAAAATGCCCCCAAATGCCCTTTGCTTGCACCGGTTTAGCTGGTGCAACGAGGGTGTCATGACCTGGTCAGGAGAAAGGCCCCACTGCAGCCCCAGTGTGGACACTTCCTCCCTCCTCCAGAGCTGTCCAGCAGCCAAGCACTATCAGCACAATCTGACAACCTGATCCAATGTCTGGAGCTTCTCATATCTCTTTTATCAGCTCCTCTGTCTCCCAGCCTTCATAAACCAATGACTCCTGGTTAAGGCAGCCTAACAAGGTCAGTCCTGTGAGCTGGGGCACCGTGAGTGGTGAGGACACTCCAACAGCCCCACATCCTGCTCAGCTGGGCTCACTGAATTCCCTTCAGGAAGAGTTTAACTAACTCCTTCCACCTCAAAACTGGAGCACCCAGGAGCACACTCATGGACAAGGAAATAAGGCCAAGCTGTGACTCATTTCCCCTTTCCACAGGCACCTCCTGGACTGTAATCCAGAACAGAGTGGATGGTTCACTGGATTTCAACCAAACCTGGGAAGCCTACACAAATGGTTTTGGTGACCTCAATGGTAAATATGCCTTTTTTTGGGTCTCTATGTATTGATTGCTTTGAGAAGCTGAATCTTCTTATGGAAAGGTGCTCACCCTGTCATCAGATGTGAGCAGCTGGCTGATCTAGCATTTAACTCCCTAAAATTCTCAAAGACACCCCTTCAAATGTGTGTTTAGACACTGAATCAAGGCCAGAATGCTTTAAATGCTATTTTATCAAGACTTTACTACTTATATAAGCATGCCCCAAAGCCTTTAAAATACACACACACACACACAAAGTTGCTGCCACTACTTTCTCTCAAGCCCTGCAATCCTGTTTCCCTTCAAACCATCACAAGAATTTTTCCAGGCTCAGGAGAGCCCAGGCTGTGTGTGCTCCCTGAGCAAACACCTCTGGCTCCTCCTTGCAGTGGCCAATCCCCTCCATGGCTGGATAGGGTGAGGAAACACCCACGGTGCCCTGTTAATCATCAGCTCCAAAGAACCTGTAGCACCAAGAGCTGCCCAACAGCCATCCCATCCAGAATATTTTCCTCACAATGAGATGAGTCTCCTTTTGTGTACAAAATATGTTGACTTTCTAGGCACAGCACAGATCTAAACCTCACCAAGGTGGGCAGCAATATTGATTTACTTCCACATCTTTTACAATAAGGAGCTGCTGCATCTCAACCTTTCCCTCAGTTCTGGGCCAGTAACTCACAACTGAGGTAGATTTTCACCTGTAAAGTTTTTCTGATCATGCTGAAAGCAATAATTGCTTCTTAAATAGTCTTCAATTCCCAAATGCTCCACCAAGATGAAGCCACATCTTTTGCGGGGCAGGTTTTGCATCACTCTCAGCTGTGTCCTGCTCAGTGCAGGTTCTGAGGTGATCAAATGCACCAGGTTACTGCTACTAATCTGTATATTGGGGAGTGTTTTATTCACCCATCCTGTCTCCTCTGGCTTTAAATGCCAGCTGCACACATGGCACTCACATTCAGCCACACTTTCTACATGTGGCAATTACCTGCACTGATAATGAGCTACTTAATGAATACATGGAACTAACTGCACTAATTTTCAAGAATTCAAGTAAAAGAAAAATTCCCTTTTCACACAAGGGAACCTCAGTTTAGTTCTGCAGCTCTTTCCTTCCAAAATGCAACAGTTGCCATTAGGTTTTATGTATGTCATTTGCTTCATTTGTCACACAGTTCCAATTACACCTTGTAAATGTCTCAGAGTTTCACGTGAGGTGGGAAAGTTAAAGGGAGGAGCTCCAGTTCATTTATATCTCTTGCTTTTATTGATCATCTGTGTGCAATTAAGCAGAGGTAAACAAAAAGTATGTAGCAGCAGACCTCTGCAAAGAGCAACAGTCCCCAAGACTCAAATTATTGATTTAATTAAAGCAATTAATAAATCCTTTTAAATACTATTTTCACACATACTACCCACAGGTTATCTGTGAGAGCAAATTCAACAACGGTGTGAGCAATGCAGGGTTTTAGGGAAAGTTTGTCACAGAAATGTGACACAAACTTCTGTCCCTCACCTCTGACACCTCCCAGTTCTGCCCTTGTGCACATTATTTGAACACCTATTTTCACATATTTATATTTTAAAGGTGAACAAGCTGAGGGATGGGTTAGAGATCTGAAATCCATGGTTTGTACGTGCCTAATTCCATAACAACAGCACCTATCCACTCCATCTTTGCAGAGGAATTCTGGCTGGGCCTGAACAAGACCTACTCCATCACCAAGCAAGGGGACTACACCCTGCGGATGGAGCTGCAGGACTGGAGAGGGAACCGGCGCCACATCGAGTACCTGTTCAGCCTGGGGGGCCCCGACACCAACTACACGCTGCGGCTGTCCCGCCTCTCCGGGAGCATTCCCAACGCCCTCCCGGAGCACACACAGCTCCGCTTCTCCACCCCAGACCGCGACGCGGCCGCCACAAACCACTCCAGCTGCCCGGCAAACTTCCTAGGTACCAGTGGGGATGGTAATGGGGGAATGGCTCTGCTGTACGAATCACTGGGTCACGGACTCGTTTGGGGTGGAAGGGACCGTAAAGCTCATCTCATTCCACCTCCCACCAGCCCAGGTTGCTTCCAGTCCCATCCAGCCTAGCCTGGGACACTCCCAGGGATGGGGCAGCCGCAGCTTCTCTGGGCACCCTGTGCTAGGACCTTACAGGGAAAGTTGCTTCCCAATATCCCATCTAACCCTGCCCTCCTGTGTAAACGACCAACATCACAAACAGAACAGCAGCAGAGGCTGAAATAAACCCTGAGGACAAGACTGAGCTATGACACCAAAGGCAGTCCCTGCTCTGATGCCTGGCCTGGTGTGGCAGCCTTGGGTGGGTGGGATTGTTTAATCCCTTCTTGGAAAAAAATACCAAGACCAACTGACTCTTAACTCCATTTTAACTATCACCCAAAAGTTAAGAATGACAGTGAGGTTCCATTCAAAGGCAGATTTTAGCTGTTAGTCAAATATCCATACTATAATCACTCTCAGAAGAGCAAGAGCTGCAAGGCTGAGGCCATTTCTCCTTTGAGATAATTTGGTTAAAGGGTTCTTAATGCTTTGATTTTCTAGAGCTTTTATGTTTGCCAATTTATAGCACAAAGCAAACAATTGCAAAAGCAATTAAATGATTAAACCATAGGATATAGAATTGCCCTCCAGGCACCTGCTTCATGCAACAAACACTTTGTACATCATCCTAGGCTTGAAAATTTTGAGTGTCTGAAACAAAGCCCAGAGTGTCACAGCCTTCCTGTTCAATTCTGGGCTCTGCAGGACAAGAGAGACATTGAGGGGCTGGAGCATGACCCGAGAAGGGTCTGGAGCAGCAAGAGGGGCTGAGGGAGCTGGGGGGGCTCAGCCTGGAGAGAAGGAGGCTCAGGGGGGACATTCTGGCTCTGCAAGTCCCTGATAGGAGGGGGGAGCCGGGAGGGGGTCGGGCTCTGCTCCTGGGAACAGGGACAGGAGGGGAGGGAACGGCCTCAAGTTACAGCAGGAGAGACTTAAACTGATATGAGGGAAAATTCCCTCCTAGAAAGAGCTGTCCATCCCTTCCACAGCTGCCCAGGGCAGTGGTGGGGTTCCCATCCCTGGAGGGATTTCAAAGCTGTGTGGATGTGGCACTTGGGGACGTGGCGGCCTTGGCAGTGCTGGGGGATGGTTGCACTCAGTGGTTCTGGAGGGTTTTCCCAACCCTTACAATTCTGACTCTGTGACTGGGGTGTACTGGGTAACTGAACTTTGCTGGAATTCAGGGTCTAAAGCAGATTCATGCTGCAAGCAGGAGCTGCTCCTCAGAAATGGAGCTCAGAGTGTCAGAGCACAAGGGCCAGTCACTGACAGTCCCCCGTTGTTCCACAGGGGGCTGGTGGCACAGCGAGTGCGAGGAAACCAACCTGAACGGCAGGTACGTCACGCCCAGGTCCAGGGGAAGACTGGACAGAGGAAAAGGCTTGTACTGGAAGCCTAAGAAAGGAAGATACTACTTGCTCAAGTCAACCAAGATAATGATACACCCAACAGATTTAAAAAGCTTTGACTAAGTGCTCGACCTGATGCGTTTCAATTCAGAACGTGCTCACTGAACTCTGCCACATCAAAGGACTCTTCACGCTGTGTTTACCAACAGATGCCTGTCTCAAACCATACCCTGTATGGAGTCTCCTCCAACACATGAACCTGAGGCATCTGAGATGGTCTTACAATAGGTTTGGTGAGTATTTATACTCCCTCAAGCCTCAGTGTCAACACAGAGCTTTCACCACCCCAAGGATGAATTCAAATGCTTAGGAGTGAACCACCTACTCCTGGACTGGATAATATTGATTGCCTGGGGGAATGGGTTTCAGGTTGTTGCATTTGGGTTGTGCAGCAGGGAAAACAAGAAGTTGGCCAGGAAACAAAGGACTGGTGTGGTGCTATAGAAAAACATTTAGGTGTTAATCTATGGGGGGGAAGAAATTTTGTTTCTTAAAATAACTAATTTAATGTTTGTCTTGTTTTGTTGCTGTGGAATGTTTTTGTGAGC
Source organism: Scytalopus superciliaris (assembly GCA_013400415.1). Lineage (NCBI taxonomy): Eukaryota > Metazoa > Chordata > Aves > Passeriformes > Rhinocryptidae > Scytalopus > Scytalopus superciliaris. The sequence continues at coordinate 388,837 of VXBX01004721.1, read as the reverse complement.
AAATGGAAGATGGGCAATTTCCCATTTTAGGGCTCTGTGCACTTCCAGACAAGTTTCCAGCAGTGTAGCTCTGGAGTGCTGCACTCCCAGAGTCAGAGGTGTGTGCACACACAGCCAGGGGCCAGAGCACAGCCCTGAGCTCCCAGGTACCACCCTGAAGAGTAACCCCCCAACTGTGGTTTCCTAAGAGCTCAACCTCAGAGCTTGCTGAAACGAGTAGGAGATCTGTTTTTCTCACATGGAATGAATCAGAGCCAACCCTTTGTGACTTTTTAGTACAACCAGCTAAGAAATTAAATGAAATGAAAGACCAAGTGAGCACCCAACAAAACACCCTTCAAGCAGAGAACAGCTGCCTGTGGGGCATCTCCAGTGGGGTCAGTGGCACCACCCCACCAACCCTGTGGGCACAGCCCATGTGGCAGTGCTGCTCCAGCTCCTGGGGACACTCACATGTTTAACTTCACTGCAGGACACTCGAAGGATCAGTGACACACTCGGGGCTGGCTCACCCTGGAGGTGCTCAGGGATCAAGGCCCCAGTCCTGCAGCTGCTCTGAGTCATATTGACTTGTTTATCTCACCCAACCCTTGTTTTTTATCTCAACATTTGCAACCACACAGAAAATGGGTCTAAACTGTAATTTGCCAGAGTGAAACAGTTGTGAACAGAATGTGCTAATTAGAGAAACACTGCAAAAAATACTTTTACCTCTCCTGGATTTATTATAAAGAAGAGATCAAGCAGTGCTGCTTATTTGTACCGGTGTATTGTAATGTTTAATTACCTGACCAATAAATAGATAAATAAATAAACAAGCAGAACTTTTCAAAAGACATGATATGGAACTTGACTAAACCCTTCTTCTAAGCTTCGGTTTACAAAAATCTGGCTTGTAACTAAATTTTACAACAAGAAATTGTGCATTTGGTAAGTTGGTGAAATTACTCAACTGCAGAAGACAATTTCAGTCAGACATGAAATGTCTTCAGAGATACTGTGAAAAAGCTTTAAATTAATAATGGTACATAATGAAAGGAAATCAGCTCCTTGCCTGGGCTTTCTTATAGAAAGGTTATTGTTTCCTAAGATATTTAGAAAAATTTCCTATCATCTAAATCTTCAAAAGACTTTTTTTCAAGCATTGTAAACAAAGAAACTGCTTTTAAATCAAACAGAAAAGGGACTATGCATCATGTCCATTTTTATCCTTCACTTCAAAGAAAAAAAGTCACTGAAAGTGCCAAAGTAATAAACCCAGTAAGAGCATGATGACTTTAGCAGACAGAGAAAGGAAAAAATCCTACAAAAAACTGAAGTCAACTAAATTCCACGTGATCTCGTGCTCTCATTCACAGCCAACCTCGATGTAAATGTTTGTCCCTTCACAACTGTGTGTCTGCTGCTGTGTCACCCTGAACCCTCTCAGTGCCTCTGGCACAGCACACCCGCCCACACACCAAGTTTTGCAACAACCCCGGTGATAAGGTAGGAGATTCCAGACTTGCCAGTCTGAGGCCCTGAAATGTGAAGTGCATTTCACAACTCTGACCTGTATGTGGTGTTTGGAACGTAGACATCCCTGGCAGGAAACTCCAGGATTTCCCTCGTAGGTCTGACTCTGCTGTCTGGGTAAAGCTTGACTTGCAGCAGCTCTGGGGTGAGACAGTAGTGGGGGTTCTCTGGAGCTGGAGATATGTCTATCTTTAACTGAGCTGGAAGAAGAAAATTATTTTATTACAATAAATAGAAGCTAATTTAAATTGAAAAACAAAACAAAAAAAAGCATAACCATGTTTTGTTTCTTCAGGTTAATATCCCATATACTAGTATCCTTTATACTAATTTAATAAATAAACAAATGATAAATTACAGCCATTTGGATTTGTTAAAAACAATTATCAGTGAGTCAAACTGACAACCAGGGCAATTGGGGGACCAGATAATAAGGACCAACAGAAAGGATGCATCTGAACAAGTCAGAGATGCTTTTTCCAGGGGCAGATCAGGGAAACACAGTGTAGATCATCTGCCTGTGAGGCCCAGCTGTTGTGACAAACAACACTCCATCAGAGGAAGGGTTTTGAGGAAAGGCTGAAAAACCCTGAGACTTGTCAGGCTACAAAACATCAATGAACACAGTGAACTAATAACAATATTCAAGTGCCTGAAAGGCTGTGATCACTGCCCTGAGTCCCTGGCAGACCACAAGTAGCTTAATTTGCCAAGTTTTCTTAATGCCTAACCTGAGTGCAAGGACAGCTGAGTGCTGGGGAGATGAACCAAGCAAGCAGCAGGATTGCTGTCACTGGAGATTTTTAAGAACAGGTTAAGTAAATATCATCAGGAATAGCACAGGTCAGGGACTAGTTTCACTGATGGTGTGCCAGCATTTCTGTTTCCCTTTCTCAAACAGAGCTGGACTCTGTTCCTATTAACCCAGGAAAGGGATCTCCTCTTGGACAGAGAGTGGAAAACAGGGGTTCTTCAGCCCCTTTTGGGGTTTGGGGGTTGCATCCTCTTCCCACAGACACTGCTCTCAGTGTGAAGGGAGCTGCATGTGCACCTGTACCAGCGAAAAGCCTGTTCCTGTCTGCCTGGGATTGCTGTCAATGACTTCTTTAGGGTTCCTGGGTGTGAACACCCAAGAACTGAAGGCAACTGGGAAAGATTAACCAAACCACCTTAACATCTGACCCAAACCAGCCTGTCTGATACCTGTGATGGGCCTCAGTCTCCGCAGCACCGATGACGGTCGTCTCATGTCAGCCAGGAACTTGTAGAGATCCTCGTCACTCAGGCGATCCCCCTCCTGTTGGGGTTGGAAGAATCTGGTCATCCAAACAACCCCCCAGAACTGCCAGAGAGGGAATAAACCACCTCACACCACAGACTCTTTGCTCTGACATCAGAATGTCCCTTCCCAGAACAAGGTGTTAACATTAACATGCTAAATTACACTTCATTTCTCCATCCTCTTCCCCTTCTTTTATCCCTTATTAATCATCGTGACAGCTGCAGGAACTTTTAATTGAAACCCTTTTCTCTCCCCATCAATATTATCTTTTTCAAATCTGAAAAAGGCTGTTAAAAGATCTCCCCAAAAATACCCATTTTTAAGAAAGTATAATAGTTTGAAAAAGTATCTGTCATTCAGGTAGTGAGCCTCATTCCTTCTCCTCTGCCTTCCCTTTGGGATGAGTCTAAATGAGCCTTGCTTTCCAGGAGAAGTGTTAAGAAACAGTGGGAAGTGGAAGGAGTGTGTTGGCAAGTCTTCCTTGTGCCACATTCCAGGAGCTCAAAGTTTTGTTAATTTGGGAAACATTACAGAAAATGCAACTCTGCCACCCTCTAACTATCCCAGAGCAGAAGCCATTTGATAATAAAGGTAATAAATCACAATAAGGGAAAAAAGGAAGCAAATGGAAGGATAAAAACACTGGTTAGTATTCAACTCATTAGACTTCAGAGGAGAAAAGGAAGATAAAAAAATAAAATATAAAGAACCCGAAATCTGAAATCTTAAATTAACGTTTGGCAGTTTTTAAAGGCCAAATTAACCAAACAAGCTGTTTCAGAGCTGTCAAGGGAAAACAACCTCAGCACAATAAATAAATAAACATTTCTGTAACCCTTGCTAACTCAGTGACCAGTGTGAAGGGCTGGTTTGCTCTGGTTCTATTCCAGCACTGCAGAGCAGCTCAGGGGACAGGCTGCACTAGCAATGCTGTAATGCTTTTTTTTGCCTCCCATTTTTTCCCTGCAGAACTGGATTTGATTAATCCCTCAGGTGAAAGGGGCTCCCAGTGCAGCTGAGTCACTGCCACAGAGCCCAGTCCCAGTGCTCCTGAGTCTCATGGAATGGCAGCACCGGAGGCAGGAGTTGCCCTCACAGACACGCTCTGCATGACCACGACTGGATAACCCTGAGGACATTTCTCCTCATCACTACTGTATTTAAGACCACACTTTGGATGGCTCCCCACGGTTCAAGTGGCATATAACCAAAACAAGCAGAAAAAAAGGGAAAAAAAGAGCTTAGCCAACTTTCAATGAATAGAACCCAAATATTTGTATTCCCAACAATCAAGAAATCAGTCCAAAAAAAGCTGGGTTTATGCACAAAGGTGACATTAAAATAAAATCTTTTCTTAACAAGATGTGGCATTAAGCAAATCTTAAAAAATGGTTTCAGCTCATTACTTTCTGCTAAGCTTAACTAAAAATTTTATTCCATTTAATCATATTTTCTACTTCTTGTTGCGAAAATCCCAAGCTCTGGATAAGAAGAGCTGCCAGTCAACAAAGCAGCACCAGAGGCAGAATACTTTGTTTTCTCAGGGATCCCTGGATGTGTCCAGGCAACTGATGCCAAAGGAATCAACTGAACATCACAGAGTGGTTTGGGCTGGAAGGGACCTTAAAGCCCATCTTATCCCACCTCCTGTCATGTGCCATAATGATGCTTCAGCAGCCAGGTCAAAAGCAGCCAATCATTTCAAGTTTCACAACATAATTATTCACAAGAAATTTACTAAAATAATCCACCAATTGACTGTGGACCCATTACTGGCAGAATTAATAAATGATACAATACTATATAACTGGAAGAGATATTGGGGATAACTGGATAAGGGATATTGGGAAGGAATTCTTCCCTGTGAGGGTGGGCAGGCCCTGGCACAGGTTGGGCAGAGAGGATGTGGCTGCCCCATCCCTGGAAGAGTCCAAGGCCAGGTTGGAGCAGCCTGGGATAGTGGAAAGTGTCCTTGCCCATGACAGAGAGTGAGACTGGATGAACTTTAAGGTCCCTTCCAACCCAAACCATTCCATGATTCCATGATAATTAATACATGATACAACAAACCCACTGTGCCGAGGGAAACACCACAAGCATCACAACCAAATCATTCAGGTCTCAAGTGGCTTTACATGATCAAACCCCTCTGCCCAAGGAGCAACTCCTCACTTAGAGAAGTGCCATACCTGTTTGAAGAAGTTTGTCACTGTCAGAGTAGCTGGTCTAAAACTGGTCAAATTGCAGGCCTCATCCCCACTCGTGGTTCTCTCCAAGGAACGCCTCCCCACGATGCTGGAATTCCGCCGCTCCGACCACGATCCTTTACGTTCTGCAAGAAAACAAACACCAAGAGGGGGAAGAAATTAGAAAAGAAAAAAGAAAAACAGCCCCAAGAGCCTACTTTTGTTCCAGCCAGGATTTCCTCCATGAGAGGGTGAGCAGTGATGCCACGAGGGTGACAAAAGAGGTGGTCACGCTCAGGCAATCCTGCTCCGGAGGCTGTGGAGCACAGCTGGCTCCTGCTCCTCTCCCAGCCACCTCAGCGCAGTGCCTCACTGCTCTTGTAAAAGTCTTCATCATGCTGAGATTTATGTATTTCTCTGGCTCTCAAAGATGATGAAGTTGGCAGTTTTGGGGATGCTGAAGAGCAGTTTGGGATGAGCTATGTGGCTCACAAAGATTAATCCACTCCTTTGGAAAATGTTCATCAGCCTGGAACACTCTCTCAGCCTTAGAAGCTTGGGTTTAAATAATATAACAGATGGTTTGCTTGTAAAATCCTTGAAAGATAAATCCATTTGTTATCATGGACTTTTCTGTTTTAGTTCAACCATGACCCCAGACTATCAGAAGGCCCAGGTGCCAAGGACTGTACCTCCTGTGCCAACTTCGACTTCCGTGGAGTCCCTCTCCAGGCTCCCGGCACTGCTCACGATGTTCATCAGGTGAATGGCTGTCCAGGCAAAAGGCATCCGGTACTTCCCCAGTCTCTGGCAGAACTGCTCTGCCTGCCCTTTCAGTTTCTCCAACTTTTCCTTATTCTGTGGAGAAGACACCCAATCCAAGAGGTTAAAAGGAGAGGAGCAGGAACAAGGGCTCGTTTAGCAAAATCAGCGGGGAGCAATGGTGTCTTTCCTGACTCCCAAGGGCTGTTCCAACAGCACCTTCCAGAGGAGCATCCCCAAGTATTGTGGAAATGCAGCTTCTGCTTCCCAAAACTGCCCCTAGGCCAGCAGAGACGGGACAGTCTGAGAGTCAGAGCAGCTGTGTCATCTCTTAACCCTCCTGTACAGCCTGTCACATCCCACTGAGCTCATCTGCCCGCTGCTCCTCCAGCAAAATCACAGATTTCCCCTGTGAAGTCTGAAATGGCCTTTCCTGATGTGATTTGATGCAGCAGGTGCTCAGATCATCTGGAGTAGTGTGGGAAACTCAAAACTTCCCTCAAAAAAGCATTATTACACTTTGTTGAGGGGGGAAAAAAAGGAATTAGAAAGGATTTCCCCATAATTCTCCATATATTTGGCTTTAGGAAGGTTGTGACCTCCAGGTCTTTCAGAAATCCCCAGACAGGGGCTGGGCAACAACAGAGAAAGCTCCTGTTTCAGTTCAGGACATGCCTATGGACTTTGAAGGGATGCTGAAAGTGACCTTTTCACCTATATTCCCAAGCATCCTGCAAATCCAGCTCCAGAATTTCCCTTAGGAACACTGACATCACAGGACATGGAGTTTTTTTCCTTTTGTTATCTATATACCTGAGGTGAAAAATATTTATTTTTCATACTGTGGAGCAGTGAGAGAAAGACAGATACAGACTAATACTGTGAATTTCTTCACCTAAAATATATCAACACTTTAGAAAGGATATATTTTATTAAGAGTTTGATTAAAACTCACAAATGAACATCTGAGCTCCTTTGGAAAAGCATCATGGAAAGGCTCTGACCACAGAACGGCTGGAGCCTCTGGTTGCCCTTCACCCAGTCCTCACCATTACTCTTTGATCTTCACAAGGCTCAACCCAGCTGTACACAAAATTAGGAACCATTTTTGAGCCTCTTTCACAGCCCTGCCAGAGGAGGCCAGAAATGATGGGGTTAAGCTGCAGAAGCAGCAGAAAAGTTGGAAGTTTTGCTGCAAATTCCCATCCAAGGCTGCCTTGCCTTGCCCCAGGTGTGAGCACAGAGCTGATCCTTTGGGACAGGCAATCACAGATGACAGAGCTTGATGGGAACCACACAGCTCCACTGCCAGCTACAAAAACTGGTGACCTTTACCTACTCCACCCCAACAACACATCAAGACTCAAAGGTCTCTGACTCTTTTTTGGCCTTTAGAATGGGATGAGAGTCTTAATTAAACACGGATCCTCTTAAAGGCAGGGACAGTATCAATGGCTGGTAAGTTCAAAGTAAAAGAAAAGGTTTAATTTTAATAACAAAATACTTAAAAGTGCTTCTAACAAATTTAATCAAAACAATTCTTACCTTTGCTGCATCAGATTCTTTAAAAATCATATAAGGCTCTGCACACTCCCCAATATCTCCCTGCTGTAAGACCTTTTCCAGCTGAGAAGGGAAAATAAGCCATTATAAGGACATGTATCCAGAAAGGATTGTTAAATTAAGCAAACACTGGGAAGCAAAAACATTCTTTCACAAGAGTTAGAGCTTCATTTCCCTTTGTGAGTCAGAGAACAAGCACAGCACTAAAGTTGTTAAAACCATTAAGTTCCCAGATTTCCAGCTGTAACTGAATCATGAGTGTAAAATATAGGTTCAAAGGGAACATAGACTGCTTTGTTTGGGTTTGAGCTGTTCTGGAGCCACTTTTGGCTCATTTTTAAGGTCTCAAAGACAGCTTACACTGTCTTCAGCATCACCATCCCTTGAAGATTTCTGTTCTTATTTCCATCCTCCATAAGAAGGTCCTGCTGCAGCAGCACAAAGAGGTGACTCAGATGCACCCAGGGAAAACAGGCATTACTTTAAATCAGATCGAAATACCAAATAATGAAATCAGAAAGTAATCAAATCAAATAATTAAAGCCAGCAAAGAGTCAATGTTTGCTGCTCAAATCTCTGAGTAACAAACTACTTAACACCCAGTTTCTGATGGGATCTCTCCCCTGCCACATGCCTGAAGACAGTTTCCCTCCCTCCCACACCCACCACTCTGCCTGGTGAGTTTACCAGTAATTCCAGTTGTCTGAGAAGTGATTTCCGAGTAAGACCCGGGTGAAAATTCACCCCATAAGGCACAAGATGCATCTGCCTTTTCTATCCCTGATTAGATCCTTTCCATCATCAAATCAAAAAACAACACCCAAGCCACCAGCTCCTCTTGGATCACTGGTTTTATAAGCACTAATGTGCAGTCAGAAGGTCTCTTGGCCAGATCCTCATAAATATGGGATTCCCCCTCATATCTTCTAAAACTCAGGAGTGATTCCTCCCTGGGAGGGTGGGCAGGCCCTGGCACAGGGTGCCCAGAGAAGCTGTGGCTGCCCCATCCCTGGGAGTGTCCAAGGCCAGGTGGGACAGGGCTTGGAACAACCTGGGCTAGTGGAAGGTGTCCCTGCCCACAGCAGGAGGTGGAACAAGATGAGCTGCCAGCCCTTCCAAGCCAAACCATTCTGTGTTTCTGTAAATAACTGTGCACAGGCTGAAACTGATTTTCAGAAGGGACTCAGAAAACCATACCAAAAGTTGGAGATGAGAATCTGCTCCAACACTACTGAGAGCCTCACTCTCACCTGGGGCTGTTTTTGTCATGCCATGAAGCCTTAACTCATTTTCAAAAGGTTATTCCTTGTGCAGGAACAGTTCCTGAAGAACCTGCACACTGCCTGGGAACTGACAGTATGCACTGAGCCCTCCTTTGGAGAGCAGAAGGATTTTTATGCCAAGACCAGCCAAAAAAAAACCTGATTCAAATGCCAATCTGCACGAGTAACACTTGTGTGCTCATTGAATCAGATGAAAGAGGAGAGAATAACTTTTATCTTTGTGTACTTTATTCCAGGAGTGACCAATGTTGCATTTTATTTCAGTTATGGATCTCGCTCCCTTAGCAATTTCACTCCTTAAATACACCTGAAAAAATCTGCCTTAAGGGCATGTATCATTTGGTTCAAATGAGATTCAGATCAATATATATTTTTAAATCTCTGACTTATCTATCATCTTAAGGAGGCAGCACATTGTTTCATAGGAAACCAAGGTCAAGCCCCAGAGAGCTGATTTATATCATCAGGCAAACCTCTGTGCTCTTTCTCAGTTTCAGTGCACATCTCCCCTGAGCTGCTGCTGCTGCAGAGGAGCTTCAGGGAGAACATCTGAGAAGAAGCAGAACTCTGTGGTGCCACTGCCCACACACCTGAGAACAGAACCCTGCCCTCCAAATGCAAATAATTCCATTAGTCTGCCACACTGGTTTCTATTGGATTTTAAACAAAAAAAAACAAGAGACAATAATAACTTCTATTTCTCTGGCATTTTTCTTACCTTTATCACCAGAAAGACATCTTGAGAGGGGTAAGTGATAGAAAAGATGGCAGATCTGGCCAGAGTGGATATGGCAGCAGGGGGCACGTGAGGCCGAAGCATTCCCTTCATTTGTTCAGAATTCAGATCAAAGTAGAAATTCTCTGAAATCTAAGGAAGAAATGAGGGAGCTTCAACACATTCTTTGGTAAATTCTTCATGAACACATGTTAAAAACTCCTCCTTTTGTATAAAAAGGAAAATAAAAGGCTTTTTCATTAACAAATCAAGGCAGGACAGTGAGATAGGAGAAGGAAAATGGAGGAAATAATACAAACTACATAAATATAAAATTTCCCCCCGCTCCTGTAAGGAATGTAGTTCCCTCCCAGGACTAGGAATTATCACTGCCATCTGAATAGAAAATACTAGAATATCAAAATGCAAACAGAAAGAGAAAAAACAACGTATTTTGAAAGGCAGACAGTGAGTTTTCCACCCTGAAACACCAAATCCTCGAGTGCACTGAGGCCTCAGAGCCAAAAAGGGTGTGAGCTGGTTACCAACACCAGAGGTCACTAAAGAACTTACTACTTAGAGCAAAAAAAAATGGGAGTAATGAGATGATAAAATTGGCTTATGAAATGTGATTTAAATATTAAACAAAGTTCACATAATATTCCACATACTCTCATCTACATAACTTAAATCTCAATGCATTAAATTCAAGTTTTAAAGAGATAAATGTCAAAATGCATATTTTTAACATTTTTCTCTCCACTACTGCTAATATCTTGAATAAGGAAAACTAAGAGACTCTTTAAATATTAAATACAGAACATAAATAGCCCAATAAATGTATTTTGCATTTCCTACAACTTAGATCTTGAAAAGACTCCACAGTTTTGTTTTGATTTTAGGAATTTTAGCATGTATGACTTTCTTGTGCATTATTGAAGTGTTACTTGGACCCATCATGGTGAGCCATGAAAGAGAGATTAAGAAAGTCATAAAAACTCAATCTAAATAAGAGGTTTCAGTTACTTAAGTGGGGAAGAGACTTTTGAAAGCCAAAATTGGACCATATATCTACATATTCTGATTTCAGGCATTCACATATTAGATAATATTTTTAGAAAAGTGGTTATACTTCAACTGCTTTACTAAGCAGAAAAAGAACACACAAGATGGCTCCTGAAATGCCCTCATCATCCTTCCTCCAAGCACCAGGATGGCACTGGGTTTGGTTCCAGATTGAATTCCTCCCTCTGTGTGTCTAATACAGGTTTGTAAGGCTTCATGGCAATGTCATCACTCCAGCAAGCAAAAAACTCACCTTCTTCTTCTCTTTAACGTCATACAAAGCCAAGCTTGCAAAAATGGGCTCGATCTCTATTTCAAATCTTCAAAGAAAATAGACATAAAATCAGTTGACTTGCATTTTGTGAAAAAGAGTAACCAACCCTCGCCCCAAATCCCTCCTGGGTGATGGTGAGATCACCTGAGACATGTCAGGCCCAGCTGAGCCATCCATCCTCAGACCCTGCTGAACAGGGATCTTGATCCCCAAACTCCCCCACTCCCCTCCTGTCCTGCTCCCTCTGCTCCACCTCTGATCCCTTCCACCAGGACCATGTTGGTGCCCCCTGGACCTTCTAAAAGCCATTTTAACTCATTGAAAGCCAAGCAAACCACCCAATAGCTTCCTTAAAGGGAGAGGAATTATTAGTTGGGATAAGTGGACCACTCGGTGCCCTGAATCCCTGGAGAAGCTGCCCCATGTGCCAATTTACTGTGCTGACCTGGCTAAATGGCCTCTCAGCATTACTGGCCAAAGAGCTCCTGCTTCCAAAGAGTCAGGGACAGGTATTTTGGCAATTTTCAACATTTAACTGTTGTCAGAAAGTACCAGGATCATAAATACTCTCTCAGAAAGGTATCAGCTTTTTGGAGTACCCTTATCCAGTATTTATGAGAACTCAAACACTTCCCAGGAAAACACTGACCTACCAAACAGAGCTGAACTTCTTGTTTGATCACCTGGGGATCTCCTGTCCCCACAAAATTAATGCCCAATCCACACTGGGATCTCCCACACAATGAGCCTTGCAGGGAGCTTTCAGCTTTTGAGCCTGGAATTTGTTCTTCCAACACCACCCAGGACTGCACCATCAAACAGGTGTTGTCTGCAGTTTCACAACAAAGGTGAGATTAACCTGAAAATGACCCTGCTTAGGCCATCCTGACCTTCTCCTGGGAAAATACACTTGTTTTTGTGCCACTGAGAGGGCACAGTCCTGGCTGCTTGGATTTCACCTGTGAGTACAGCTTCAGAGACTCCCACAGTACACAAACAAGTAATTGGGTAGATTTGCTATAAATTTACAGTCGGCAAGAGACGCTTAAATAGCAGAAAACATTAATTTCCAGTATCTAACTTATTTATGCCAAAGACATCATCCTTTGGAGAGGAAGCTCCACTGCTACTGCATATTATGTTGTTCCAGTTCATAAAAGGCTGTGGAATCAGTTCATCTCTATGGCTATATTAGGTGCTGGAGCACTCTCCCAGCAGCAGGTATGTCCCACACATATATCTCACTTATGGGCAGCAATGGAGGCTAACTGGAGCTCTCTAATAAGAAGGGTTGACCTAACTGAGGACACAGAAGATGAATACAGCAGTGTGGAAAATCAGTTTTGTACTTTATTTCTCCAAGGGAATAACAGTAAAATTTTACCTTGTGTTATTAGAGAAGAGTTATAGGCAATGAACCAGCTGCAGGTAACCCTATATTCAGGAGCTCCACTTCATTAAACTTGTTTAACAGGTTTCTATTCCTCCAGTTAATGCTTACTAAGTATATAAAGTCTTCACTCTTAAAGGGACACAGTCAAGGTTGTTGAGCCTAAACTTTAGCAAATCTTTGGTTGTTTTATGTTTTAAGGCTTAAGCATTTTTGATCTTGGTCTTTTTTGCTTCCCCTCTTAAATTGCCTTGTTAGGGAGCTGAACAGCAGTGACTGGCCAACTCCAGAGCCCTGAAGGAGTGTGGTGAAGCCCAGTGACAGAGAACAGGCAGAGCTGGACACCAACAAGGAGAAAAGCCAAGGGAGGTGAATATTTTCTGGCACACCAATATGCAGAAAGCCTTGAAGACACAACAGTCTGATGCCCAGTACCATGTAACTCAACCTTTTGGAAATTAACCTTTAAGCCTATGACCAAACATCCCTTCGAGGGTAACAAACAAGGCAATGGAGTTTTCCAGATGCACAGGGATACAAGAACAGATTTAAAGTCTCCATTTCTGGCATGCAGCTCTCTATTGGAGTGATACTCACTTAAGGGACAAACACTTCACCAGGAGTCTTTGGCCAAAGTGCTCTTTGGGTACTTCAGGGACACTAAGGCGTTCTATAGGCTCCTCCTGGAATGGGAGACATGACATTTGTACAAGCCACTGACAGCATTACAAAGCAAACATATGTATCACTTTTTTCTTCTGAGACATGAGCAGCAATTTAATTCAAGGCTTCCCAGCATGTTGCATTCATCAGCAGCTATAAATATGCTAAATTAAATCCTTTTAATGTTCCTACATTACTGGGGATTGCATAACCATGGAGGAAAACCAATCTTCAGAAAGTAATATCTATAGCAAGACAAAATGCTGAAAAACACGAGATCCACAAAATAGCTACAGTTCTCATGGATATTAAACACAGGTGATCTTAAATCCTTTAAATTCGTGGCAGACTGACAGCTTTCACATTCCCTGCATCCTCCATCTCTTTCAGTCTCACCCACACAGATACAAAAATACCTCATCCGGAGCCGGATGTAGTGCAAAAAGCTCCTTGTGCCTACTGGACTTCCTCTGGTCCTCGTTGTGGTGGTCAATCTCCTCGTTTGGGGTTCGGTCCAGCAGGTTTGGGAGAAGGGCATCTGGCAGGGAGTTCTTCAGATCAAAGATACTGCAGGCCCAGCTGCCCCGGGGAGTGTCGTCGATCGACATTGAGCGTCGCTTAAGGTCATCCTGAGAGCCAACAAATTAAAGCAACTTATAATGGGAAAAGGAACTGCACTTTTAAAACAGGACTATAAATTAGGTTTTATGTAGAGAGCTTTTAAAGGCACATTACTTGTTCATCCTGGTAGCTGTTGCCATCCGGAGCTTCATCAGATTCAAAGATCTGTTTGGGGAGCCCCTTTTGCCTCTCCTTCTGTTTGTCTAAGGTGTTGGGATTAAATCCAGTTCCCAGCTTGTGGTATCTGCAAACAAAGGATGGCAAATGCATTCTCAGCAGCCCTTTTGACCCCAACCCCAGAAGGAGAAGCACAGAACAGACCCAGCATTATCAGTGTGGGTGCTCTCCAGGCATAAGCAGCTCTCTGCAAACACTATTTCCAGTCAGCCTGCACTGGAGCTGGGTCATAATCCAACAACCAGCTACAATGTGACTCTGTTCGTCTATGAAGCAACCCTGGGTGATGTCAAAAGGAGGACTATCAATGGCCAATTAAAGTCATCATAAAACATGCAATTGTGATGCTAAGAGTAAGACAGGCCAAGAACACAAGGCCTGAAGGGCAGTGGTTCTGCTGGGGCAAGAACTGACAATACTGGTACCTGGAAAACCACAGCAGCAGCTCAGGTAAGTCCTGAGCCCCTCTGGAGAACAGGCAAAACTGTCCAACCTCAGCTAAAACAACTGTCTTCCCAGAGCATCTTTGTAAAGGAAATTGGGTCCTTCAGAGCTTTCCAGGGTGTAAGAGCACTTGTTAGTAAACAGTCTGTCTGCTGCTGCTGACATGATCAGATCTCTTTGACTAATTTTTGGGTACCAAATGGCACTGTGTCTGTATTTATACACACACACATGAATAGAGACACAGTCTCCTTACAACACTCACACTAAGTCAGTTCTCAAAGTAGTACTGGGGTCACATCTAGAATTAATTGTTCTACCATGGCCAGTTACTAAATTTATTACGGAAGGATGCAGAGAGCTCTGAAAACCATGGATGTGCTAGCAGTGAATAGCAAAAGGGAGCAGAAAAAGGAGGAATGCATTTTCCTTGCTAGGCTGCAATTCCTGAGAGCCGACCAACAGGATGTGTATAATCCTCACCTGGATGTCTGCATTTCCATCACAGCTCCACCAAGAAGTGTAAATCCATTCTACACCACACCTGACTTGTTTTTTTCAGGTCAGTGAAAAGAACTTATTTACCTTTCCCAATATCACTGCAGGAGTTCCTAGATAGGTGGATTTGCCTGCCCCATAAACATGTCAGTTACAAAGAACTGTGGGCAGAGATTGACATAAAGATTATTTCCCCCCGGGTGGGAAAGGCAAGGATGGAATGTCATAAGTCATGTCCCTCTAAAGCCAGAAGAGCTGGATTTTGTGCCCCCAGAGCTAGCCAAGGCACTTGGAACAATCCAGTGGGATGGATTACGAAGAATCTGTTGGCATCCTTACTTGGAAAACAACTCAGTCCTTCCCAGCCAAGCTTTTGGGTTCTTCCCCTGCTCCAGCAGTAACTCTTCTATTTCTACCCAGTCCATTGCCATGATTTTGTCCAAGCAAAAACTGCTGTGAATGTTTATGGAAATGCCTTCCCTCCTCTGAAGGGGCACATTTGACTGGAGTTCAACAATCACTCATCACACCTTCAAACCAACTCAGGCAACCCTGATGTCTTCAGCTTCACCCCCTCCCTGACACAGAGCACAACCTGCAGCCAATCTCAGAGGACAGAAAGCCTCCAACTAAACCCCCTCAGTGCAGGAATCACAGCCAGGAATTCCAGACACCAGCAAAAGTTGCTGAGAAACCAAGAGTGGGGAGGTGGGTGGGTCACACTGGCCAGGTCTGTGGCGTACTCCAGCCTCTGCTGCACAAGCTGGGAGTAAATAAAGCATCTCCTTCCCTCTTTGTTTTTTCAGGGTGGGTTTTTTTTTGGTGTGAGATTACAAAACACATTTTTATTAGGTCATGTTAGCAGTGCAGAGCATAACTTCAGCATCCCCTCAAGTGGTTCTCAGGACAACATTAAACCAGTGAATTGTAGCAACTGCCACAAGGGCAGAGCTGTAGCTGCAGTGGAGTCATTTGTAGGTGATACACATCACATGGATCACTTACTGCTTGACAGCAGCTCTTGAAGCCATCAGACTTCCAATCATCCGAGAGACTCCACATTCCAAGGAAAGCCACTCAGAAACCTTCCTGCTCATTTGCATGAAATAATCAATGCGTGCACACTCTCTAAACTGGGAGCTCATGAGGCAAATGTTGTGATGGCTCAAAAATTAATGGCTATTTGTTGAAATTAAGTGCATTTCCAAGTCTCTTTGGGAACCAGTGAAAGCTGTAGAGGGCACCTTATGTATTAGCTGGTTGTGACTGCACATCATCACGAAATTAATGCAACTTCTCTCTAAAAAGAGCTAAAAATAGATGCAGCAAAGACAGAAACATAAGCTGAAAATAATTTCACTTGTTCACATTCCCTAATTTCTCTACCACTGTAAAGGAGCAACTGTAGACTAAAATGGCCTAGATTTTTCCAAAATGCCCCACGGGGTTTTGACATCCAAGATCGAGTTTTCCAAGCACAAAGCATCATTTCAGTGAAACACAAAGCACCAGTTGAGCTGAATGGGGCAACCAAAAGCCAGGGCACATGGACTCAGCAGCCAGGGCAGTAATTTCCGAGCCTCCTCAGAGCAGCCAGCCCCCCTGCAAACATGTCACTGTGAAATGAGCTGACAAACAGCATGGGGGAACTCACTTTCTGTTCACAATTGCCCAGTCCTCGGTGTAACTTCTCACACAGTCCCTCACGTGAGGGTCCATCTCGCTGTTGAAAGAATACACCCAAAATTGTAATTATACATTATAATGACTTCTTAAACATACATGCCTTTAACTTAGGTATGTGTTTAATCTCGCAGCCCCAGATTGCAGGCTGCAGCCCTGCAGACACTCAAATGCAGAGCAATTAGCCCCGTGAGCAATCAGTGCCTACCTCTCCTCGGGCACGGCCGACACGAGTGTCCGGCACTCCCGGGGCGTGTAAACCACCTCGATGTCATCGGGGGGGAACTCCAGCAGGTCCCTCAGGGGCCCCGACTCCATGGCCAGGGGGTGGGTGGCCAGGTAGTCCTCCATGTCCACGGGCTCCACGGCTTCTGTGAGCGGCACCTGGGGACAGGCAGGCCACAGGAGGGTCTTAAACCACGGTGAAGCAGCACAGAAAAATCACATGCACATCTTCTGCTCTGCTTTTGAAACCAGTTCTTCTGCCTCGTTGAGGAATTTGATGCAACATCAGATGATGATTAACCTCAGTGGTGTTAACCTCAGCTTACACACATCACAAAGCTGGTTTTCATGTCTTATCTTTTATCTGATACCCCTCTGCGTGTTTCTCTGATGCATACCATTGTCAACTAAAAAATACAAATAAAGCCAAGAAAGGTAGCAGCTGTTTTCCAGAAATTCAACAGAAGAAAAGTTGGTGCTTCATTTCCCATGTGTATGACCCTGGATTTGTTGTGACAGTGCTCTGATCACAGTGGGAACCTTGACCCTGATCCAAGATGCAGGAACCCCTTCCCCCTCAGGCACAGCCAGGAAACCAGAGCAGGGCCTGATTTACCAGGAACTCAAGCAGCCACAGAACTCTAAAGATTAAGGTTGTTTTGAATCAAACCACTTCTCTGGGGAACACCAACCACAAGGTTCATCTACCACAGGTACAAGTTTAAGCTCCTCTTCTCCCTGATACCTTTAGTGCACAGTGACTCTGCCCATGCTGGGAGGGGACACTGCTCTGAATAAAATGGATACTTAAAACTCACTTTTACTGGGCACAAAGGCCTATACCTGAAGCACAGGGAATGAATGAACACGTGCAGGAAAACAGTATATTTCATGGCAGGGCTGATCTCACCATCCTGAGCTTTTTTTAGATACAGGAAAAGAAAATTTGCATAAACTGCAAGCTTACTCACATTGCATAACTTGTATTTTTACATATGCACATTACATAAATACATATTCTGATAGGAGATCATTATGCTATGACATATATATAAACATAGACATTAGGAAAATGAAACAGTGAACACAAGTTTTGAGGAACTTGTCTCTACAGCAACTGACAGATTTCCCTGCAATTCCCTGGCACCTGCCAGTGGGGCTGAGGGTTTAACAAGAGTCACAAAAACACAGCAACATTCAGCAGTTTTTCCTCGACTAACTTCCTCTTTCCTGTCATTCAGATGATTTCTGTGGGACAGGGAACTATCCTGTAGCTTGTCTTGTGTTGATGACTTCAAAAAGAACACTTAGTACTTCAGTTTTAAATGTGCTACTCAACAAAAGTTGCTACACCAATCCCAAATTCCAGTTTTAAAACTGTTGTCACGAAGTTCTAAAATGAGTCAACTTTTCACTCAAGGAAAAGACTTGGCTAACACAGAGGAATCTCCCTGCCACAGCCAATCTCTACAGATAATGCAATTTGCTTAAGAAGGCAAATCCTTCAGCAGAAAAACACAGTGACTCCCAGGAGGTCAGGTGAGTTTGACCAGATGACTTCATGTCAGATAAGAACTTGGTTCACCAAGGAAAGAAGGTATGTCTAGAAACTTAGTGTTTGGTTCTGCAGTTTAGGTAAATGATTTAAATTAATTTCTGTGCAAAGCAATGCATCATTACAGAACCAGAGAAGGGTTTGAAGGGACCATAAAGACCATTCAGTTTCAGGCTCGTGCCATTGGCAGGGACACCTTCCACCAGAACATGGTGATCACCATCTGTTTAACTCTGACCCCAGAACCTTTTCCCCCCTTCCAATCCTGAGCTCTTGAAATGGACTCCAACATGATTTGGAGAACTTTTACAAGCACAACCAGATGATTTACATGTTCTCATCACTGCAAGGCTCGCAGTGAGCAGGAGCTGTCACTGCTCCTCACAGACAGACAGACAGACCAGCTCCATCTGGCACGAGGGCACTGTGGGGTGACAGTTTCTCCTCAAGGAACAACATTTCAAGGTGTGCTTTCCCTGCTCCTGCCAACCTCCTTTCTGCACTGGCAGCTCCAGAGCTGAGGCACCTTCCAACCCTGAGCTGTCCTGCAAACGTGTTTCAATCTGCACACTCATTTACCTGTGACTCTCTAACACAAGAGGAACCTTTCCCTCCAATCTTTGCACTCCTCTCATCCCAATAAACAGCAGGAAACTATAAGAAGACATGGAAAAGCAACCTGTGTTAATGCAGAGCTCAGGGGAACACACAGAGCCCAGCAGACACTGCCCAACACACACCTCACTCCTGGCATCTCCAATTCCACTTGTCCAACAAGAGCATTGGACAGGACATGAATGAACTGGCTGTGCAGGCTGAAAACCCCAAGGTCCACAAAGGCAGGCAGTGCTTAGGGGCAATCCATGTGTGCTTCCAGGCCCTCTGCACATCCCAGGATTAGGCCCAAGGTTACACTTCACAGTTTCCCAGTTTGTGTCTCCCATAACTATTGTACCATGAAGATGTAAACAAACATAAAAGTCAAACCCAGAGGCCCCTGTTAGACTCACCATCTGTGCAGCCAGAAATACTGTCTAGCACCTGAGCAAACAGGCCAAACATAAATTCATGGCTATGAAGAGGAACTGCTTGGTGTCAGACTATTGGCAGATAAAAGGCAGGCACATTATTTTAGGCTTTGGGTATTTGTGGGGGAAGAAGTGATGAAAGAGGAGGAGGAGGCAAGAAGGATGAATAAATGCACCAAAAGGAAAATGAACCCCCTGTGTGAACAGAACCACAAGAGCTCCTCTCATGGCTCTGCTGCGATGGCTGAACCTCTCCCCTGTCCTGCTTCCCATTCCCACACCACCCAGAAGCTGTGGCTGGGAAGAGGGACACACACAGCACACCAGGGGCCATTCCTGGGTTCCCCAAGCATCAGTCACCTGGAGCTGACACAGGAACCCCAGGAGACAGAACGTGTGCACTGAAGGGGTTGGTGAGTTTAAAGACCAGGTTACCCAACCTCAGCACCCCACTGATGGAGCAGGACCTGCTCTGCCACCTCACCTCCCAGTCCCCAGCCCAGTTTACCTCCTGCTGGCACCAGGAAAAGCTGGAGAGGCACCCAAGAGCTGGTTCCCTGGCCTGTCAGGAGCCTGACACTTTGCACAGCTGATCTCAATTACCAAAGAACAGCCAGTCCCCACCAGCTGCGCATTGAAAGGTTTGAAATCTGCTGCAGCAGAAATGAGGAGCAGCTGAGGAGGATAAAGCCCTGCTCTCCCACAGCCCTGCTTGCTGGCAGGCTGCAGAATCAACCTTCATCCTGCTCCCAGGAAAAGCCTTTCCACTTCCTCCTGATAGCTCCTAGGAACCAACAGCAGGTGCCTCCTCCATGAAATACAGTCAGTTCTTCTTCACTGGACCCCCAAAGGCAGAAGGACCATTGCAGTCAAGTATTTGCAAACGTGCAGCCCACCCACAACCTGGCTAATCATGAAATCCCAGAGATGTTTGTGTTAGAAGGGACCTTAAAGCTCATCTCATTCCAATCCCTTGCCATGGGCAGGGACACCTCCCACCAGTCTAGGTTGCTCCAAGCCCCATCCAACCTGGCCTTGGACACTCCCAGGGATCCAGGGGCAGCCACAGCTTCTCTGCCCAACCTGTGCCAGGGCCTGCCCACCCTCAACAGGGAAAGATTTTTCCTAATATCTCATCTAAATTTCTCCTCTTTCAGTTCAAAACTGTTCCCCCTTGTCCTACCACCACCTGCTTGTGTAAAAAGTCACTCTCCCCCTTTTTAACAAGCCCCCTTTGAGTTCTGAAAGGCCTCAAAAATATGTCCCCTAATAAAACTAATGGGGAATACCGGAGTATTCCTTTAAGAAAGTCATGCCAGGGGGTCTGTTTCTTCCAAGAAGAATTGATTAAGACCCTGCAGAAACCACAATGTGCAAAAGCCCTGAGCATCTTCCCAACCAGGACTATGGAATAATCTAAATAAATGACAAATACATGCTAAATACATGCAAAGGAAACCTGCTCCCAGAATTGCTGCTCTTTTAAAATACACTCTTTGATTTTGCGTGGGCTGTAATTACAGCTGAAATTTTGAATAACCTTTTAGATAATTCCTTAGAGATTTCCCTTGGCCTTTATCCCAGGATGACACTGCCACCTCACTGAGGGCAAGCACTGTTCTGGTGTGATTAAAATGAACAGGACTACCCAGGGAGAAAGGGCAGCTTGGTATGAGCAGGAGGGGCATCATCTGCTCCCTGCCAACAGAAATACTGTGTTTATCACACTCCTGATAAACTCAAGTACAGAAGAAATCAAACAAGATTCTCTTTCCCAGACTTGCACAGCCCAATTATCCCAAATCAAGCCCACCACATGGAAGCAACAATCCTGCAAGGATGTGCCCTTAGCCTGCCCACAGACACACGTTCCATCACTCAGCCCAGACCAGCCTGCTCGATTGGGCTTCTATGAACACCCACCACACACTTCCTGTAGTGCACCCGAGGCTCTCACAACTGCAGAGCAAACCCCTATTTCAAAGGTTTACAACTCTCCTGCAATGGGGACACTCAAGCTGTCCTCTTTTAGGTTGTGTTATTCTTCACTGTTACATCCCCTTAAAAGCTGGAAAATAAAATGTCGTTCCTATCGACTTTGCCCTTCTCCAGACAGCAAACATTGTATTTTGCTGTAGCTTTAGTGTACATGTCTGTCTCCTATTTATTGCCTTCTCTTGAGCACCTACCTGTATCATCATCATCACTTACAGAAGAAGCACCTGCACAAATCTGGCAGGAGCCTCTGTGAGGGGACGTGGCATCACAAACCTCCATTTACCTCAGCCAAGCGTCCCCAGGACTCAGGAGCAATGGGATAATTCATGGAAGGAAAGCTACACCCAGGGCACCACACTGCAAACTCACAGCTTGTTCCACCCCACCACGGGAGCAAAGGCACATTTGGATGAGGCCTGAACAGCCTCTCCCTCAGCTCCTGCCTTCTGGAGCCAGTGACACCCGTGCAGGTACCTGAGGAGCTGAGGGCTGCCCCCCTGGGCACTGCACAGCAGCTCAGCACAGAATCCCAGCAACAACTAGGGCAGAAAAAGGGACAATTACTATCTCCATCTCACAGGGACTGACTGAACCCAGTGCCCTGATGCCCACAGGCATCCCAGTCTTTGCCTGAAGGACTTCAACAGATCCCTTTCCTTGCCCAACTCACACATGTTGTCCTCAGCATCACAAGTGGTCCCGTGGGACATGCTCTTAGCAACACACTCAAACCCCAGCTATGATTCTGCAGACTTTTCCAGCCTGTGTGTGCCAGCACAGTCATGAAAAACAACATTCCCTCACATTTCCTTCTCCCTCCCCTCTCACAGGGAGCCACACCAGCATTTTAAGAGGTGACAGCATGGCAGGATGCATCTGGCAGAACCAGGATTTGAACCCAAGCAGCTTGTGGGTCAATGCAAGCCCTATGCTCCTGTTATCTCAAAGGAGATACCTAATTCCCAAGGGCAGAGACAGCCTCTGTGATGATCACAGTACCATTTGAGGCCCTGTAACAAAGACAATGACAAAGACTGGAAGGTTGTTCCTCCTGCCTCCTGTGTGGGAGTAAAATTCCCTGCAAGAATATGATAAGGGACCTTGAAAAATCAACCTTGCAGAGCTCCTCATCACAGGGAGGATCCTGACTACTATTTTTACTTGGCAGCCAGGCACTTCTTCAAAATCAGGGTTGTATTTCTTACCAATTTTGAAATCAGGACAAAGTTCCATCTTAGCTTCAAGACCTCCTTAAATATTAAACAATTTATAACGTGCTAAAACTGCAACAGATTGCGCCAAAGCTCCAAACTCTAAATTAACACTAACTTCCCACCCACTGCCTCCCTGGGCAAAATCTTGGAAGGACAGAAGCAGCAGATTAACACTTCAAAGCCGAGCCCCAGCCTTCTCTGAGCTCTCTCTGGGTCTCCAGGGCAAACAGTCACTTCCCTTGCCGAGCACTCAGGAATGCAGATGGCCTGTTCTTGCCGTGGCAAAATCCTGTCACCCTTAAAGGGATACTGGTATCTCAGGGAACAGGAGTCAGAGCTGATGTGCCACAGGGAAAGCTCTGCATAAATCTGAGAATACAGGAAACACAAGATGCTGCTAAACCAGAACATTTGCAGGCAGGTTAAAGAAGGTAACAGTTTAAGAAATATATTTGCTAAGCAGAGACATCAGATTTATTTTTAAGTGTGAGTTACAGGCAAGACACTTTGAGAGGTTCTGAAACATGAGCAGTGCAGTATTAACCATTGACAATGATCAAGTAATTAAAAAACATATTTCACTTGCATAAATTACATTCTTTTTCAACTAAACACTCCAAAAATGATCCAAATGGATCCAAATTCAAAGACTCACATATCTGTCTACTGCCATCCCTACATTTCAGAAACCCCATACTCCTCATTTCATAAGCCTGGTGACTGGTGAGCACAGAGAACTCCTGCATTTCAGTTTTTGGCTGCATTTATAATACATGGAAATATTCAAATGAACAGAGGAGATTCCTGGGCAATCTGTGCTTTCCATCAACCACAGCCAGCTCCCAGCCCTCACCAAGGATGACACCTCCCCAGCCATAAGTGCAGTCATTACCTCCCCACTGCCTCTGGAATGCAGTTCCCTATCTCCTGCTTTGCTCTGGCTCTTATTCCTTCTTCTGCATGGTGTTCTCAGCGGTGTAATTACCACAGAGAATAGCTGATCAAAGCCCTTCGTTTCAAATTGCAAACGTGCCTCAGAAATTGCTGTGAGCCTGCTCTGTTTAGGCAAAACTTGGTTTAGAAATAGGGTGAAGCCTCAGCTTTTAAGATCTGAGAATACTCAGTATTAAGTTGTGGATTCTTTTTACAGACAAGCCCTCTGAGATCTGCAATGTGTGTCAAATTCAGGTATTAGCACAACGCTGGAATTAGAAAAAGCCTCTCATCAGAGGAAATGGATGTCCCATCCCTGTGGATGTTCAAGGCTAACTTGGATGAGCTTGGAGCAGACTGCTCTGGTGGAAGGTGACCCTGCCCACGGCAGGGGGTGGAACAAGATGAGCTTCCAGATCGCTTCCAATCCAAACCTTCTGTGATTCTGTGAAATATTTGTAAATATATCTACCTAAAGAGGGATCCCCAAACCAGTGAGATGCTTTATGTACAAATATTGCCAGGTTATTTGCTATGATAACTGGCTGCTAATGTAAGAAGCCATTTGGGTATAGAAATATTAATATTAATCAGAGATTAATTAGTTATCTGGGGATACTAAAGCAAATTCTTACCAAACCCAGCAAGACACGAGTTATGCCTCTGAGGATGGGTAAGAAGAAAGACAAGATCTTTGATGACTAAGAATTGTGTAATTTCACCAAGAGCATTTGAAGAACAGGAAGACTTTGATACAGAAAACGCAAGTGCTGAGACTGATGCCAAAGAGTTTCCTCTGATAAACTCTGACAAACCTGAGAGCAGACACTGAGGCAACAATGAAGAAAGGAAAAAGCCAAACAGTTTGACCAGAGACTGCAGAAAAATCACAGACCTCCCACTCTGGCAGAAACACTCAGTGGAGACAGACCCCTCCCAGCCCTTGGGGTTCACACAAGCCAACCATGGTGGCTCTGACCTCTGAACCACAAGCACGGGGGCTCCTCTGGGTGGGGAAATACTTGGCACAGTCAGGTCTTCATTATCCATGGACAATTTATCCACTGACACACAAGGAGGCCAGTGCTGGCGTCACGTAGAGCTGCCTGTGCTGTTTGGTGGCCTTCAACACTCCCAGGGATGGGGCAGCCACAGCTGCTCTGGGCAACCTGTGCCAGGGCCTGCCCATCCTCACAGGGAAGGATTTCCTCCCAAAATCTAACCTTTTTCAGTGGGAAACCATTCTTCCTTGTCCCATCACTCCATCCCTTGCCCAAAGTCCCTCTCCAGCTCTCCTGAAACCCCTTTAGGCACTGAAAGACACATTAAAGTCTCCCCAGAGCCTTCTCTTCTCCAAGTTGCCCACCTTCAGCTGTCCCAACCTATTTATTAACAGGCTTGTCACAATTGCTTAAGTAATCAAAATTACTTGGTACAATAAAATGTAGTTAGTATGATTTACCTCTGTTAGCCTATAGAGTGCTTAAGTTATTGCAGAGACTGAGCAACCTTCCAGTGGACACCACTCACCAACTTACCACCTGAAGTGCTGGTGACCTCTGCAACAGGGAGCAGTTTGAACCTCCTGCAGGGAGTCCCTGCACCAGAGCAGAGTTAACTGTGAGCAACCCCCAATGGGAGGGGCAGGGAAGAGGATGTGGATGCCTCTCCCATCCTCCCCTGTCTGATGAGGACAGAGCATTTAGCAAGGCAGGGCAAAACCTCCAGGAAACACATATAATGGGAGTCACTATTAAGCCTTCATCAGCTCTGAGACAGCATTAAGACTTGGCTCATTTTCCTTTTCATTTTAGTGATTTTGGTGATAAAATTACTTGGCTCTGAACACCTCACAACGCCCTTTTCTGTGCCACATAGGATACTGTCATGTTTTCCCTTGCTGTGCTTCCCATTCACTTGCACAAATTATCTTTCCTTCTTCTTCTAAATTATGTTCAAATAAACAATGAAAATATACAAAGGAACCTATATTCTCTCATTGAATAATTAGATGCTATCTTTGAACACACAGCCTAAGTCTGCCATCCAATAAATCCAAGACAAAGCTTCAATTAGCCCTGATAAAGCCCACAAACCCAGCAGTGCTTTGCAAAGATATGTAAATGTCAGCACCTTCATTTTCCAGGGAGAAAAAAAGAGCACCGAGAGCAGACGTGGTCAGATCACATCACATCCAAGAATGCAGACCCCTTTATTCCCAGACTAATTAGTATCTCCTACAACAGTGTTCCTTTACCTACTAATATCCAACAATGCTGTAACACATCAACAAACAGGAAATAGTACCCTAAGCCTTTGGAAAGGGCTGTGACTTTTCTGTAAAACAAGTGAGTACATGTTCACTCTGCTTATTTGCAAGTTTTGTGAAAAGCTGCTCTTCTAACTAAAATCACATAATCATTAAAGCTGGGAAAGTCCTCCAAGGTCATCGAGACAAACCTTTGACCAAACACCACCTTGTCAACTAAACCATAGCACTGAGTGCCACATCCAGCCATTAAAATATACCTTCAAAGACCTACAGAAATGGGACAAATAAGTCTTCTAAAGATTCTTAAAAATTAAGAAAATTTTCTTTTCTTAGAGGAAAATAATAATCAAGTTTTGGACAACAACCAAAAACATCTCAATTATTATCTCTGGCACTCAAAAGTGAAAACAAAACTCCATGATTTTATAAGTCTTTCTCTACCTTGAAAAATCTAAATATTGGTAAGCAACAGAAGTTGCTGCACGTAGAACAAGAGACAAAAACTGGGCTACACCTGAAGAGAGGTCCTGATACCTAATGATTATTTTCTGTCCTCTGATAGCATCCTCTGCCCTCCTGAAAGCACAGCACTCACAGGGAGAAAACAGACTGTGAGTCCATTTGCAGACACAAACCAAAACCTGCTCTTCCACACCACAGCTGTGGCTGCCCCATCCCTGGAAGTGTCCAAGACCAGGCTGGAGAGGGCTTGGAGCACCCTGGGATAGTGGAAGGGGCGTGGGAGGTGGGGTGAGATGAGCTTCAAGGTCCCTTCCAACCCAAACCATTCTGTGTTTCTGTGCTCCAAAGCAGCACAACGAGCAGCCAAACATCAAACCAAGGTGTGCACACCAAGACTCACAGAAAGCTTTTGCTTCCTCAGTAACTTTGCTAATCTCTGACAATCCACAATCCAGCTTCATCCAGATAAAACTACTGCAGAAATCCAGAAGGAATAGTGTGGCCTCGGCTATGCTGCAGCATCCAGCAGGGAGAGAAATGATGCTGCAGCACAGGGGGAGCTGACAGAGTTAACAGGCACCACAAGGAGCTGCTCAACAGAAAAAACAAACTGGGAAAGAAAAGAAAGTGGTTAGTCACTCAGGATTATAATGGCCCATAGTAAACAGTCCAGTTCACCAAACAAACAAAGCAAATTCCCCATCCCGAAAGATGCTGAGGAATTCCCTGGAAGGGAATGCAGCCTCTCTGCTGTCAGTGCACTCAGTCAGTGGGGATTCATGGTGAGAAGCACCAGCTCCTCCTGAGAGGGAACCCTGAACCTCTGGAGGCACCCAAGGTGAGCACAGCACGAGCCTCACAACCCAGAGCACAAACAGCGAGGTGCAAATGCACATTCCCTTCACCAGTGGGTTTAGAGGGACTTGCAATAGGAACTTCAAAAAATAAACCCTCCTTCATGTAACTCTGAGTTCATATTTATCAGCAACAAAAACTGACAGTGCCTTCTGTTCTGGGTTTCAAAAATAAAAGCTCAGAGCTGCAGGGACTGCATCCTGCCAGGAGTCCCACCGTGGCACCTCAGGTTACACAGGAGAAGCCTCCGAGGCCTTGGACCTGTGTCTGGGGTTTGAGGAATGTGCAATTAAAATCAGCTGCTCCTCAAGTGGAAGAAGGGTGGAGGCTGACAATAATAAACTCACTTGAAAGCAGTGTCTTCTCCCCAGCTCTAACAGATACCAAATTAGAAACAGTTCTGGCAACATTTTGTCTGCTGCTTCTGAGGCAAAAGGGGAAAGGGACTTGCTAAAATTCAGCTGACAGGTTTTTGCATTTATCCAGGTTCAACCAGGGGCAGCTCTGTGGGGTGGGGAGTGTCCCTGCACTGGCTGCAGTCTACAAGAAACAAAAAGCCCAACCAAGCACGGTGCTGATGGCTCTTCATTCACCAAAACATCCATTTCTCCATGAAATGCCTCCACTGGACTGTGTGATAAAGACTCTCAGACACAGTGCCAAAAGCAGCTGCTGGTGGCAACTGCCAGCAGGGAATCAGTGCTGGCCTTGCCTGGACCACAGTGAGCAAGATGGGCAGGAGAGCCCACATCTGCACTACCACTTGGAGTCAGAGGATCATGGAATATCCTAAACTGGAAGGGACCTGCAGGGATCCTCCAAGCCCTCCTCCTGTCCCTGCACAGGACAGTGCCAAGAATCCCACCGTGTGACTGAGTGTTGTCCAGACTGGAGTCCCCCAGTTCACACTGTGCACCCAGCAGTACAAGGTGCTGCCACTGTGGGTGTACTCCAGTGAACCTCAATCCCACATTATTAAAGCAGCCATACATTGCAGCATGAATTTGCTCTTTCCTCCCACACCACACACCCCACTGCAGGCTCTCAAACCAGCGTGGCCACACAAAGCTGAACTCTCCCAGTGCAAACACAGCTTCACAGCAGCAATGTCTGCCCTCTGCAGAATGCTGATTATCAAACCAGGGCGGGCAGGGCCAGCAGATTCTGACAGATGCCTAAGGGAGAGAAATTAACCCAAAACTCAGACAAGAGAACCTCTGTCGCACTATGCAGCCCCAGGATGCAGACTCATGACTTAACTAAAGAGACTTTTCCTCCAGACTATCTCCTACAAACCATCACTCTGTGTTAATTGTGCTTCAGCAGAGCATCTCTGCTCAGCACTGAATCCAACATGACAAACCAGGAGCCTCTCACAGCAGCCATCACACAATGCAGGGTGATAGGAGAGGCTCAGAGCCTGGTTCCAGCCACCATGACCTTTTCCAGCATTTTCAGAGATTCTTGCATGTATTTACCAGCAAACACCACGGCAACGGGACAATGAGAGCTACCAGAACTGAACACAGGGCTGGCAGCACCATGACCAACAAACCTGATCCTGCACTAGGAATTACAGCACTGAGGCTTGGAGCATGAACACCTGGATGATGGCAGGAGGGAAACACCTTAGAAATGGGAAGAAAAAGTGGAAGAGACAATTCAGAGTGAAAGGAGGTGACACAAGGAAAAACAGTGGTCAAAAACATGGCTGGGTGAGGAGCAGCTTGGAGAGGTTCACAGCAGAGATCTCACTTTATGGAAGCAGTGGGGAGCAGAAAGGCAATTCAGACAACTTGTTCCAAAGTGAAACCACATATGAGACAATGGAGGCACAGGAACTCATAGGATTGACATCCGGTGGGCCCTTAAAAGCCAGTGTGCATTCCTCAGCTATCCACTGCTGCAGGGAAGTGGATTCAATGACCCTGAGTGCTCCAGCCAGTCCTACACCACTAATAGCAACGGTCCCTCCCTATTCTAATGCTGGATTATGCAAAAGACCATCCAGAACTGCCAAGTCAGGGCTTTGCATTATGACTCCACAGCCCAGCAGAGCTGCTGTGATAAGGCATTAGCTAGACACACCACTCTCATTAACCTCCTCCCCTGTGCTCACTCCCCACCACGAGGGGCAGAATCAGCTCACACAGCTGATGCACTGGAAGTGACAGAAATTCCAGCCCTCCTCAATCCCCAGTGCCTCTGGCACAGCCAGATCTCCTCAGAGATGAGGTCTCTGCCTGCAGTGAAGTCATCCTTCTAAGCCAGAGGTCAACGTGGAGATCCCTTTTGAGGTTACACCAGCTCTGAGGACACGTTTGTGCTCCACATGAGAAAGGTTTAACACGTTACATTGGACACAAAGCAGAACATCAACTGAGGCATCACTACAGGACCTTCCTCCAAAGAGAAGAGCTCTGGTAAACTCTCAACACTTGCACGAACTGTCAAATTCAGGGCACATTTCCAGTCCTGCCTGACCCAGTCATCCCTCTTTGAAGGAAACAAGATGCTGTAATATTTGTTTTCCAAGTTGACTGCTGCAAAAGAAACTGCCATGACCCGAAGCAACAACCCAAATCAAACACTTCCAAAAATACAGTTCCAGTCTGAAAAAGTTTGTTGTGCTCTTGGAATGTTTACCACAGTAAATGTTGAAGATTACTGGCAGGCCATGCAAGGAAATTTGACTTCTGAAAGGGTGATTCTGACAACATAACCTACATTTCAGCCGCTCTTAAAAGTGAAATGTAAACTTGTAAGTTTTATTCCTGAGGAATAACCACACTCAACTTGCAAAGTTACATTTAAAATACCTCAGAAGAGTAGCTGAGTCGCTGTGGTGTCACTCTCAGGAGGAACAAGAAAGGCAGGACAACAACCTGAGTGCATGAGCTTGCAAAGAGCTCTCCATGGAGAGAAACACACACACACAGGGAATTTAATGCCCAGTTCAGGGAGGAAACAACTAACACCTGGTCAAGGGAGCTCCTTGTCCTGCAAAGATTCTGCAGCAACACAAATTCCCAGCCACACCAACTGATTTGCAACACAGAGGCCTCCAAAATCAGTGGGTTTTGCATGGAATTACTTTCCTCGGTGTTCTCAGAACCACTCAGGTCAGCAACCTGTCAGCACTTCAATTTCTTTCCAAGTGTTGATGAAAATAACTGTGCACCCCTTGTCCAGCCCTCGGTGTGCAGGCAGTACTCACAGTGGTGTGATGGGAGACGCTGCCTCCGATGTTGAGGTTCTTGAGGAGCTGTGGAGAGCCTCCATACTGCCCCGAGATCTGCTTCCTCACCTCTGCAGCCACGGTTCTGGAATGAGACAGGGACAGCATTATCTCTGTGAGAGAATCCCAGGGAGGATGACTTATCCAACATGCTTCACAGTGCTGTTGGAATGAAATCAGGGTGCTGGCTGGAGCAGGGGTGTCAGCAGCCAGTGAGCACAGACCCTGCAGAATGAATTCCCAGGAACCACAAAACTCTCACATATACACATTCTTAAGAGTAATTAATTTTTCTTTCCTTTTGTGAACTGCTCTTTTTGTGCACATCTGTGGCAATAAAACACATGTGACCATGAGCACAAATCAACTTGTCCTCAGCAGGCTCTTTCCAGTTCCTACCAAGGAAAGCTCTTCTGCAGAGCTCTCCTCACCCCTCGGCAGTTCCCAGCCTGGTCACACAGCTGCTCCTGTACTCTGCATTTTCATCCCTTGCCTGTTTTGGGGTTTTGCAGTCACAGTTAGACAAGGAACAAAGAACTGGGTCAGAACAAAGAAGTGTTTCCCTTTGCATTTAGGAAAGGTGAAGGTGGGACTATGGACTAGCAGAGAGGACACTGGCTAGCAGGGCACAATGCCTTGTGGTCTCTGCCAGAACTCCCATCACTGGGCAATTTTCTTACCAGGAAGGAAAAGCACAGAGCAGCCCTCCATGCCTGGAGGATGAATGTCACACTGACCCTCCAAGGTTTTCTATTTTCCCCAAAATGCCATGTTGTCACTGGTAAGGCTGAAAATGCAACAGGAAGGTAAAACCACCTGAAGGGGGGAGTGAAAGGCAAGGAAGAGCACAAGAGAGGGAAATGCTGATGGTCAAGGACTG
The DNA here is from genome assembly GCA_013400415.1 of Scytalopus superciliaris. Lineage (NCBI taxonomy): Eukaryota > Metazoa > Chordata > Aves > Passeriformes > Rhinocryptidae > Scytalopus > Scytalopus superciliaris. Next base: position 358,056 of record VXBX01004721.1, on the reverse strand, counting down.
TCTTAACAAAGAGCCATGGGGGCAGCCAGCCCTGCACAGCCCTCCATCCTGTAGCCCAGCAGGAACCTGCAGCTCCTCTCTGCTTCTGAGTGTGGTGGAAATGGGTTTATTCCAAAAGCAAACCATTCCTTCCCCAGAAAAGCGCTTTGCTGAAAGGCTGCTGACTGCCTCCAGGACCTCAGCAACATGAGAGTGTTCCTCTCTAGGAGTCAACAACCAATTCATTAGTGACAAACCCCCTCCCAAGCATCATTCACCACATCCCAGCACTGCCACCCACTCTGGCTCCCAGAGAAAATTCCCAGCTCCAAAGAGACACTAACCAGCCCATAAGACAGACAAGAGGCTGCAAGAACACAGGTGATTTTTTTTCTGCTGTATCAGTGATCTTTGTAGAAGCAGCATCATGGCTAAGAGACTCCCTCCTGATCTCACCAGGGGAATTGTGCTGTGTATCTGCACAACATGAGCTGCTAAAATCCTGTCATGTAGATGGTTCAACCTTCCCTGAGCAAAACCTCAACACAAGGGTGGGCTCCTGGCTTTGGGATTGCTGGTGGGCAGGAGTGGAGGCAGCTGGATCCAACTCCTGGCCACAGAAGAGACGGGGACTCGAAGAGGGAACTAGCTGGGACAACCAATGCTGCCATGGAAAGCAGATGTTTCCTCAGGCCAGAGGATGGGCATAACATCAGCCAGAGGAAGCATTATTTGGTCTTCTTCAAAAAGTGGACTGCAGAAGGGAAAAAAAAAAAAAAAGAAGTTTTATGTATTCTGGCTGCAAGAAGTCATTTTCTTCATGTTTGCCTTTATCCACAGGAGCTGATGTTTTCACTTCTGAAGGGTGGCTTCTGAAAACTGACCAAGCACCTCCTGCTGGGGACGGACAATATCCAGGGAAAAACACCCCCCCTGTTCCCACCACGTGCACACACACACACACACACATGTATGGGCAAACCACGTGTGCTGCTGGCCTTTGTAGGAAAATCTGGAATGTGTGAAAATGGCTGCTTGGCATGGAAAACACTGTGCACATGTGGCTGATGACTTAAAAGTTTGCCCTGGGGTTGCAGATGGGCTCTGCTTTAAAGCAGGCTCCTTCTCGGTGTGTGCTGTGTCACAGAGAGCCCTGGCAGGGAAAATCAGAGCCCACATCTCGCCACGCAGCACAGCACAGGAAAAACCACAAATCCTTCCCCATCTTCAAGAGACATTGTTTCCAGATGGAAAGCACAGCCAGAGGAGGAAACCTGTCCTCAGCTGTGCTGCTCAGCGCCGAGACAGGCTGTGGGACAGACCCCAGAGCGGCTCTCCGTCCTTCCTTCTCCTGCACTTGGCCTCAGCTGGGAGCTGGGCTGTGTTTGGAGCACAGCCTGTCAATACACTCCAACCTGAAGCAGAAAGAGGCCCAGCTGCAATTCCCATTGCTCAGGGGCAGCGCGTTTGCACGGCTGTGACAGCACTGCCCGACACCATCAGGGCTGAGAAGGGCATTTGGTGCACCAGGGGAAGAACCGTGGCACAACAAAAGGCTGGCACTGCCCCGTTAATCACCTCAGTGGGTATCAGAAACTGCCCTGAGCACGACCACAGAGAGTCAGAACTGAAACTCCAGTGGGTTTCACCAAGACACCATCAATACTCTCAGGTCTTAAGCACTCCTGCCTCTCCAGCTTCCACAAGCACCAATCAAACCTCTCCCCAGGTGGAGTAAAGGGATCCTGTCTAAACCTCAAAATTTCTGAGTAGAGTCTGCAGGACTTGTTTAATCCAAGCCTGCAGTCTAATCCACAGCTCATGCTGGCTCCTTTCTGTATCACTGCATTCACACAGGTACTGGACACCATTTCCCTCCTGGAAAGCATCATGTCTGACATTCAGAAACCATCTTCTCATGTAATCTGATCACCAAATGCATTTCTGGGTAATCCATGCCCATCTGGTGTTGTGCCAACACCACCAGGTTCAATAGCTCTCCTCCCACTCCTTCCCACTTGCCAGTATCCCCTCGCAGCCTCCCTTCTGAGCAGGGACAGAGCCAACAACAGGCTCTGGGCTCCCTCCATCACCCTCCTGGCTCTCCCATGTTTGTTCCAGGTGCCAATCACGTCTTTTTAGCAGATGTGCTTCATCCTGGTCACTCACTCCAGATAAGGAGTAGAACCTTTGCACAACCAAATGAGTATTTTCTTACTGAGAAAATAATTCAGATGACTACTTTTGGGGCTGTTTCCTCACTGCTCCATCACACGGGGTCCCAGTTTCCCTAAAACTAATAGCACCTGCTCTAGTGGAAGGTGGTTGGAACAACATGGGCTTTAAGGCCTCTCCCAACCCAAGCCATTCTGTGAACACACCTGCCTTCTCCTCCTCCTCCACTTCCAAAGGCTGTTTGTCCATGACAAACTATTCATGACTAGTAGTCCATGTTATAGTACACCCCTGAACACTATTCCTAGCCAGCAGCAATGCTTCCTAACCCAACTCAGATGTCACATCAAACCCAAGCAGAAAAGAGAAATAAATGTCAAAATACTCTCCAAATGTAAAAAAAAAAAAAAAATCAATTTGATAGAGCAAAAGAGCCATTAAAGCTTTGATAATTAAAAGGACAAATAAAAACCTGCCTCTTTAATAACTATCTAATATTCAGCATGTAACCTGGGATCCTCAGACAAACATTCCAGTTAATTACAGCCCACAGCCTCTCAAATGTCTGTGTTTAAAGTACATCTTCCCCAGTCACTTCCTTTCTGACCTTCTTCACTGGTTAATTATTGTGTGTGCATGAGGTTCACACAGGAAAAAAAAGAAAAAACACAAAGAAGAGGAAAAAAATTCCCCCTGGAACTGGCTTCTACAGCAAAACAAAACTGGTCATTCTCAAAGTACTCTGAGCTGCAAATAACAAAATGAAACCATTTGCTTGCACTCCCGTGGTTCTTTCCTACACACAGAAATCATTCCTGTTTCTATGTGGCCTGCCTGGTCAGAACCAAAAATTGTTCCTTTTATTTTCAATTCTTTTTTAGCTTAAGCAGAGTACTGGAAATATCCGTTCTTATTTTTGCCTTCCCAAAAAAGGGCTCCCCAAGATTTGCTTGGTTATGCCAAGCAATGTTAGGATCTCTTCCCTTTCACAGCAAAGGTGGCTCAGGACACAGCCTGGGAATCCCCCACTGCAGGATTTGAGGAAGCCTCTCCTTTCCACTGCCCTCCCCACTTGGAAAGAGCAACACAAATTGTTCCTCCCCATCCTGCTAATTACAAAACTGTTACTCCTGCCTGTTCTTCATCTTGTGTGTCATGTGCAGTGCCTGCACACTCGGGGAGCCTTTGCCTCTTGAGAAAGACAGCCTGACACAGGGAGGCATCTGTGCAAGCAAAGCTGCCTGTTCTCTCTCAGAGCAGAGCAAACTGTATTTACACATAGTTTACTTTTACAGTGAAAGCACGGCCCTCTGCTCAGCCAGCTCGCTGTGTACAACTGCACGTGGCTGGAGGCATCTCCCTACTGTACTCACTCACTGTGCTTGCATCTGAATTCCCAAGGCCCAGTGGCCCTGGCTGGCTGTGTCTGTGGTGCCACTGCAGTGAGAGGACCTGTCCCTCTGTCCCTACATGCTCCACCTGGGCCCTCCTCCCTCCATGTAGGTGTGAGTCACCAGGTGAGCATCCTGGTGGCTGAGGGAGAGCTCTGCCCTGGATTCAGCCTTCCTCCTAAACCCGAGCTCCTGATTTCTTCCGAGTGAACTCCTTCCCCCCTTGGAGTGAAATGGGTTGGATTTACAGCTGAGGAAATGCCCAGCATTATCTGACTGCTGCAGGGTACGTGTGGGTTCTTAAATTAACACAGATGAGCAATAAGATGCTCTCTTTTTCCTCACCATTGATTAAAAGAGAAAACACCACACAATGCTGCCTGTGGTGCTTTTCTGATAATGTTTGATTATTGAGGCTGAAACGTCACCCCTGGGCTGCAGGGAAGGGAATGAGCTCCCAAGACACCAGACTGGGAAAATCATGGCAGGACTGGGCTCTGCAGGAGATCAAAGTCACATCTCATGCTAAAAAAACCCAACCAAAGAAGGAAGCCTTGCACAGAGCAGCAGCTCTGCAGCAGAGCCCTGGAGATGGTGTGTTGTCCCTGCCTTCTCCCCTGCTTTAAGCAGTCAGGGATTTTCCTGGGCTTCCCAGAGCGCCGCCGACTCCCACACGAGCCATCCACAGTGGCTGAACAGGGCCAGCCAACGGGACTTTGGGAGAGAATGGGAGAGGGATGCTCCGAAATTTCTGCTAAAAAATCCTCTCACTTATCCATGACAGTGTTTTGACAACGCAAATGGCATCTGGATGTGGGAAGAGAATAAACTGTGATGAATTCCTGCTGTGACCACGCTTCTGTCCCAATCCAGGGATCCTGGAAGGCAGAGACAGCTCAGCAATGGGTTTCAGTGGGTGCAGGTTTCACACCATCCCTGTTCACCCTGGGGCTGGGCAAAGGCAGCTCTCAGCCTCCCTGACACCTCGTTCAGGCAATGAAAAGGACTCTAAACGAACACAAATGTAAATTTAGCCTTCCCAAGTTCCCTTTTACAGCACCCCATCAGTGTAAAGGGAGCTGCAGCAGAAATAAGATGCTCATTCTGAACACAGTGAACACAAGTGTTTCCCCCTCAATTCAAATCCACAGAGACAAGGAGCTGTGTCTGCTCCAGAAATCTGTGCATTTACAGTGTAAGAGTCCTGGATGATGGGGAATTTCCAAACCTGTCAGCCAGGGCTCTGCTGAAGACCCCCAGCCCCAGACAGCAGCACCTCGTGGCACTGTGGGGTTCCTGTTCACACAGAAGCACCTCGGAAGGGGCTGGACCCACAAGGTGAAAACAGTTTTCTCCAGACTCCATCAGGAGTTGGGGACAGAAAAACTGAAAATTCTCAGCAAGAACATGCAGAGCAGTGGCCAAAATCACACTGAGGCTGAAACACACAGTAAAGCAGAGGGTAAGCCAGGTATGTTGTTCCAGTCAGAAGGATCCTCTTTAACTGTGAAATTAGTAAAGGAAAACCAAAACACTTTCCAAGCCAAGACACTTCCAAAGTGGCAATGGTCTGGCCAAAGAAGCAGTTCTGGATTCCCTGAATAACCTGATCCCAGAATGGTCTAAAAGCAACAAGAAGGCACTGAGTCAGGGGCTCACATGAAAGGCTACGTGGGTTTGCCTGAACTGTGTTTGCTGCATGAGGTTTAAGGGGTGATTTTTTCTTTTTGTCTATTTAAACTCTAAAAAAACCTGCACACCTTTTTCTCTGCCTGCCCCTGGAAAGACTGGAGTGCTGGGATATGACATGCTTCAATTACTGAGATGTTCAGGAACACAGAACTGACCTTTTCAGTGGTGGGGTTTCCACATCCCATTTCTCTGCCCAGTGGCCCCATATCCAGGAAATTTACTGGGATAATGCAGCTGGGAATGTGAACTGGACACAGGTGATGGGGGAAGGGTTTGGTGGGGACAGTGCAGAACAACCCCAGAGGAGCCAGACATGGCACTGAACACTCGGCCCTGCTGAGAACAGCTGTAAACTGCCAGAGGGCAGGGTTGGATGGGATAGTGGGAAGAAATTCTCCCCTGGGAGGGTGGGCAGGCCCTGGCACAGGGTGCCCAGAGAAGCTGTGGCTGCCCCAGCCCTGGAAGTGTCCAAGACCAGGCTGGATGGGGCTTGGAGCAATCCAGGCTATGGAAGGTGTCCCTGCCCATGGCAGGGGATGGAACGAAATGACCTTCAAGGTCCCTCCCAACCCACCCAGCCTCTGATTCTGCAAACAGGGACCTCAAGAATAACACACTGACTGTTTGGTTTTTAACTGAGACATCTTCTGGAGCGAACCTCACCTCTGCCAGGGTGGATCCTGCCTCACACCAACCCTCCTCAAGGCCCCAAACAGCACACAAGCTGCACAGAGGCACATCTTTCCTTACACTGAGACGGAAAGAACACTGTATGTGCCACCACTGAAGTGTTATGATACTGCAGAAGAACATGACCCAATACAGTTTAATAAAAAAATTTCTCACCAATATATTTCCAATTAAAAATTTCAGACAAAATCTCAGGTACTATTAACCCACTATAGTAAGTTTAACTCAGGAGTTTCTCCTGATGGAGCCAAGAAGATTCAGTAAGTACATGTGATGGCCAAAGTTCAGGCTAGAAACCTGCTCTGCTTTAAAGCCTCCAAAAAAAAAAAAACCCAGCAGGACCTCATTACGAAGATACCTTGTAACAGACACTAGGACATAGATATTTTGAAACTGTTGTGGCAATCACTGATAGCCTCTCCCAATACTTAAGGATTCAGACGCAATGGTCAGGCACGGCACAGCACTGGCATTCCCAACATACATACCCTCGAGGTGCAGCACTCTGGCTGAAGAAAGCTGGCACATCAGAGTTGTGGGACCACATCCGTGGTCTTTCCAAGAAACAGGACAGCCCATCTTGTGTTTTTACCTCTGCTGTAACTACCCATTTAGAAACTCGCAGCTGTTTGACAGGTGGGACTAAAGGAATTCACTTTCATGGATCTGAATTCCATCCCATTTGAAGGACAGGCTAATCGGGCAAACCAAGAGCAGCATGACCATCTCCTGTGAATAACACAAATACTGTGTAAGCCAAACCGGAGGGCAGAGTGTGAAAATGCGAGGGATCTATTCTTCTTTAAACAATGGAACTGGGGAGGGCTTCCAGCAGCCACCAGCACAGCTCGTGGGACTGCCATACCTTCTTTATCCTCTGAAATAGTGACATTCACAGCAGCACATCCTGTGGCAGCCTGAGAAGGGCAACAGCCCAGTCTGGACAACTGGGTACATGTCAAATTTTTGCCTTCACAAGCACTTGCACGTGCAGCCCCCGAAGCAGGAACTCGAGGTTTCTCAGAGCACGACACTACAGTATGGGAAATCCCACAGAGAAATACAACCAGCTTACAAATAAGTGCAAAAGAGCTGGAGATGCAACAGCCCCATTGCAGACCAGCTGGGTCCTTCTGCCATGTCCAAGGGCCACCTCTGCCCACACACACACACCCCAAGAGGGCACAGAGGTGGCACAGCTGTGCCACAGCCCCATGAACTCGCCACACCAGGCAGGAACACCGTGAGCACCGCAGTGGTCACCCCAGGGCCACCGTGTTTAACTTCCTGCCGGGGCTGCACAGCTCTGACCTCTCACTTCAGCCCTTGTCTCTCATGTGACTATTTCTATGGCTACAATCAAAAAGCAGGAAAAACACTCTGGCAGCAAATCCATCTCTCCCCATTCCTTGTTCTGTAACATTAACCCCTGGCTGGTGCACACCAAAATCTCCAGAGAACCAGGAGGGAGGAGTAGTGTTTTCAGCCCTGTCTCCAGGGAACAAGTGGAGTGGGACTGATGTTACTGCTTTACCTCCTATTCAGCCTTTTCCTCTGACCCATTTCTTTGTCCATGACCCTTTTCCATCACAGCTCCTGTAACTGCAACTATTTGTACCTACAGTTTCTCACTCAATGGCATGAAAATGATACTCCTTTCCCTCCTGCACAGCACAGGCTGAACCGATGGTTCTCACTCTGACTCCGCTGCCAGCCCAGTTGGGGCAGAAGGGCCACGGTCACCGGCGGCCACCTGGCCACACCTGCAGACAGACACCCTGTGCTCCCACCTGGAACCACACGCCCGAACTGGAACTCAGACCTGCAGGAGCCTACCATTAGCCGGTGATTTTCTGCACGTTTTGCTCTTCGGAACCACAGCACAACTCGGGGCAAGCCGGGGATGGCGCACGGCGGGAGCGCGCCCCACGCTCACCGGGGCTGTGGGGGCTGTGGGGGCTCCGTGCCCGGCTGGCAGCGGGCAGGGCAGGGCAGGGCAGGGCAGGGCAGGGCAGGGCCCGGGTGCGGGGCCGGGGGGCGGCGGGGCCCGCAGGGAAGCGCCGGGCCGCCCATAGCGCCCGCGGGGGCTGCACAAAGCGCCCGCCC
>VXBX01004721.1:300158-342469 GCA_013400415.1 Scytalopus superciliaris | reverse complement strand
GGGGGCGGCTCCGTGAGGGAGCCGCGGCGTGTCCGTGTGTATGTGGGGACCGTACCGCGGCTCTGGGTGAAACGCTCCGTCTCAGGGCTCAAGGCGGCAAAAAAATAATCCTTTTTGTTTTGTTCTGTTTTGTTTTGTTTCCCGTTTCCTCCGTGCAGGCTCGGAGCGCGGTGCGTGCGGGGCTGGCCGTGCCCCGCAGCGATGCGCCCCCCGCCCCGCTCTGAGGGCCCCGGCCGCGCCCGCCGCCCCCTCCGCCCCCGCCCAGGTACGGACNGGGGCCGGGGCTCTCCGGGGCCGCCGCCGCCGCCACCGCATCGTCCTTCGGCCGGAGCCGCCGCCGCCGCCGCCGGAGGGTCATGGCCGGGCCGGGCCGCCCCGAGCACCGCTATATGGGCCCGCGGGGCGGGGGCGGCGCGGGGCGCTCTGAGGGGGCTCGGGGGGCCATTCCAGGCGTGCTCCGGGGGGGAACAGCGGCCCGGCAGCGTCTGTGTGTCCGCGGCGCTTCTGACAGGAGGCGGCACCGGTGCAAAGCCACGGGCGGTGGGTTTAATAACGCGGTAAAGCTGTGCCCGTCGGGCCGGGGTCTGTGTTCCCTCCGACCTCCCGCCGATGCTGTGCCATTAATTTCAGCGGCGCTCCTGCCGATGCCCTCCCAGGGTGGTGGGGGGAGCCTGGGTTTTCCCAGGGGAATAAGTGTGCCTGGTTTGCGTTGCCATTCTTCCTGGAAGCCCTTTCGCCTCTTGAGTGTAATGCCAGGGAAGAAACGTAACCGGGGGGAAGAAAAATGTGCTGCATTGGCCGCTGTCTGTGAGAGGAAAATGAGCTTCTTTCTCATTTAAATAATTTTGCCTTCGGGCCCTCTCGGAGCTGCAGAGTTTGTTTCATTTCTAATTTTAGCCGGAGGAAGCTTTTATAGGAATTGGCTTTTAAGGCAGTCAGTGGCCTCTGCATAAATGAGTGTTGATGGATCACACAGGGACAGGCAGGACCAAACACACCTCCTGGAGAAGTTCATCTTACCAGCTTTGCCGTCTAGAGCTGATCGTACAGTCAGTCTTGCCTTTTTTTCCTAAAGAAAAAAGAGGGGGAAAAATGCAGGAAGTTAAAACCCAGCTTGAAATTGTCTTCTTCTTCCCTCCCCTACGTAATCCCAGCTTAACTCAAGCCCAATCATAGCAGAGTTGTAGCCATTCCTTATTTTCATTGGCAAAAAAAAATAAATAGTCAGGCTTTCCCCACGTTTGCAAGCTGGCATTGCTTCTTGTTCTGTGTAAAAGCAAATTTTGATGAAATATCATGATGGAATAATGGGAAAACGTGCTAGGGAGGGCTCGGGCAGCAGACTGAAGGAGTGGATCTGTGTAACACCCTCAGGCCCTGATTATATTGTGACACTGACATCTTCACCCTCCTTTCAATTACACTGTCACTGATTAGGTTTTACTTAAACTGTGCTCCCAATGGAGAGAAGTGACACAGTTTAGTCTTTGTCCTGCTTTTGATCCCAGTTCAATGGGGAATAACACATGGAAAGGTAAATACAGTTCTAGATTCTCCTTTTAAGGTAAGGAGGTTGTCTCCATTAATTAATTGAGATAATTCACTTTTGCTCGAGTCACTGTGTAGTGTTATCAGAACTTCCTGTTGAAGCAGCAGCTCTTTGTTTTCCAGCTGTCTGTGGAAGTTTTGGGCTCCTAAATATCAAGAAAACTTTGTGCATCAATTAATCTAAAGTGAACCACTGACAGAATGCACGTGGTGAAGGAAGCTGTTAATTAGTAGCAAATTTCCTCTTACAGAAAGGGCGGATTTCACCTTAAAATTAACTTAAACTGGTAATAATACAGAAAGAACATAAACTACCTTTATCCCTGTTTCTAAGAAACGTGGGAAAATGGGACCAACTCCGTCTGTATTGCACCTGCCCCATTTGTAACACAAGAAGTGCTTATTGTACTGTGTTCAGCAGAAAAGAACAGCATCTCTCCTGTTCAGTGAGATGCATTTTCATCTCGCTGCTGATCAAAATGAGCGTGCTCGTGTGCCAGCACAGCTTATGTGCTCTAGATCACTTTGCTGTGCAAGGGAGAGCTGTTGGAGAACATTATATTTTATTTAGCTTTGTGTAGTGCTTTTATTGGTGTATATTTGGAATTAAATTATTTTATTACTTATTCATGGAATGTGGGATTGCTTCTCAGAGTCTGGTAGTGGAGGATTCTGCGAGTTTATTGCTGTTCCTGGCCGGGTTGAGCTTAAGTGCCTGAGTGGGGGATGCTGTGCCCATGGATGTGTTTATATTTTTGTTTTTCCAGCAGCAGAACTGAAAGCCTTACAAGAGAGCGATGGCTTTTTCTCTAGGATTTGAATATGGAGGCCACAGGGACAGATGAAGTAGAAAAGATAAAATCAAAGTTTATGTCTGCATGGCACAACATGAAATACAGTAAGTGCAACAGTGTCTGGTAAGGTCCTGCCTCCATTGAAAGGAATGGAGTGTTTCTTGTTGACATGAATGGGATCACGACCTGGGAATGTAACTAATTAATAATAACAATGCATTATGGCCCTTGAAACAATTTTTTCTTTGATATTATAAACAGCCTGATGAAAAAACTTCTTTAGCTTTTCATTTTTCAAATAAATGTGCATATTTTGTTTTTAAATTATTTACTTTGAAAACAGTATATTCATTATGTAAATGATGCTTGATTTGCACGGACTTTTAAACAGGGATAATATGGAATCATCTGCACAAAGTTTTTTTATTTTTAAATGTACTTTTCTGGAAAAAATAGGATGGTGTGAGAGAGAAACTCCACTGAAGAATCTGCTTCACACCCTTGAGTAAATGTCCTTTTCCACAGCTGAACATCAATAATTTATTTATGAGCAACTAGATTTTCAAGTGTACCCTTTACTAATCTCTCCTTGATTTTTCTGCTTTCCCTTTAGGGCTGAGGTTGCTCAGATTTGCCACCAGGTTTCTGATAAATTTTGTTAATTCTCATAACTGAGCCTTGGAGATGTCTGGCAAGATGAAAAGATACTTTGTTTTCTACTTTCTTGAAGGCTGCCAGGTGGTTGAATAGTAGCCATTGCAACCTATATGTGATTTTTTTATCAGACTAAAACCCAATTTCAATACTGGTGGTTTTTTTTTTCAGTTCCCCTTTCAGGGCTTACCTTTGGCTTAACCAGATGCTCCTTTTTAGAGTACTCCAGTCACAAATTTGTGTTTGCATCTGTTTCAGGTTGGGTGTTGAAAACAAAAACTTACTTCAGTAGAAACTCTCCAGTCTTTCTGCTGGGAAAATGTTACCACTTCAAAACTGAGGGTGAGTACAGAGCACTCATTCCACTCTTGCTCAGCAGGAGCTCTGTGGGTGAGTTTTTATAATCTTCTAGAAAGACTCTCATCAACAATTACCAAATTCAAAATGTAAATATGGAAAGCTTAGAAAATACTCATTTTAATGTCCACCACTAATGCCACCCATGCTGCTTTATTCAGATTTTGCACTGCAGCCTTGCTCTTTCTGTCAATATTAGTGCTGTAATTTGTACTTTACTTCATTTACCACCAATTTGAGATTTTCTTTCTAAAAGCTCCTGATTGAAATAATGGCCACACCTGTACCAGGAGTCACTACACCAGCACATTTACTATCCTTGTCCAGTGTGCAGGTTTCTAAGCCTCTCCCTCTCTCTATTTGACCATTTACAGTTGGCTGAATGAAGCAGTTACTTGCAAGTCAGTGATTCCACTGACACAGTGATGTCTGCATTGCCCTTTTTCATTTTTCCTTTTTGTTTATCATCTGGCACATGTTTGTTATGTTTGCTTTCAGATTTCCTGTCTTGTTACTTTTTGAAAATTTGCCCTGTTTCTCTAATTGAATAGTTGTGTTTGTTACTTGCTTAGAAGTCGTAGAAATGCCACACCAAGGTATAACTTAAATTGTGGTTTGCCTTTCAGAATCTGGTGAGCTCTCTACAGATGGGTCCAATTTTGATAAAATCAACACAGAGATTTCGGGAAATGTTGAGGAGTTCCGTAAAGATTTTATTTCCAGAATCTGGCTGACATACAGAGAGGAATTCCCCCAGATCAAGGGGTCTGCACTGACCACAGACTGTGGCTGGGGCTGCACACTGAGGACTGGGCAGATGCTGCTGGCTCAGGGCCTTATGCTTCATTTTCTTGGGAGAGGTAAGTGATGGGGGAAGATCTCTGTGTGTGCCATCAGCACAGGCATTCTGGAGAGAGCCTTTGTGTATCCCAGATCTGAAGCGCAAGCTCGTTTTGCTTCTGCACTCCCCATTTCTGTTAGAATTGTTCCATTGCATCAGTGACTGAGCTGTCCTACCCTTCCATTACTGAAAGGGGGAGAACCAAAGGAAGCTCTGTGGTATTTCCAGCATCCAGCTGTGAAGTAAAACACCACAAAACATTTGTGATCCTCTGCCTGGGTATTCTTATCCATGCACATGTCTAGTTCCCTTGAAAATCAGTTGGTTCTTGAACTCCAGGTGTGGAAATGAGTTGCAGAGCCCATAGCTGTGGGCTATGGCAGAAGTGAACAGTTTCTTTTATCATCTTTTATCAGTTTTAAAGCTGTACATTATTGAATTTCTTCTAGTATTAATATATTGAGTTCCTAGAAAGATTCTAATCTAACTGCAATACATCATTCCCTGTGTGGAAATTGTCACTATGTCATTTCCTCCCTTCCCCCCTGTACTAAGAGAGGAACTTCCCTTTTTTCCTCACCACTGTCTGTCTCAAAACACTCCCTCAGCCACAGCCAGTTGAAGCAGCTTCAGGAGCTGTGGGGCCTTTTCTGCTGTCACAGACTGAGCCTGCTTGCCCTCCCTGTGCTTCCAGGCTGAGCCATGTCCTGCAGAGAGGTACTTTAGGTTCCCAGTTTCCTTCCACCCCCTTCCCAGTCCCTTTCATAATCTTCCATGTTGTCCCTTGCAAACAAGTCAGCCATGTGCTGTGTCCCTGCTGCTTGTCAGGCTGGTGCGAGACACGGGGCCTGAACCCCACGGGCGTGTGTGAGAGAACACAGGGTATTGTTTGCCCAGCCATTGGTTGGATCCCGGCAATGCTGCAGCACAGGGTGGTTCTGAAAGCCTGTTTTGATAATCCTTTGCACTTACTGTGCAAGTGTGATGTCAGCTGTGAACATGGTCCCAACCCAGCTGCACCACAAAGTCCCCATTCTGGGCAGCATCAGGACAGAGCTGTGTGCTGGGCTTGTTCAACGTTCCTTTGGCTGGAGATACTTAAGTCATAAAACATTTGTTATCCCTTTCAACTGGCTGCAGATATCAAAATGTATGTAAATACTTCTGCTGAGAACACAAATCCCTTAAATATCACTTTTGTTACACACACTCCTTGAAAAAATTCAGAACCTGATCAGAAGACTCCCTGTGAGCAGGAGTGTGTAATGGCTCATTCTGAAGTAACCTCGAATAAAAAGGTCCCAGGTTTCTGTCTTTAAAATCAGTGGTTCCAAAGAATTCCTTGCAGTGTCCCCCATGCATCCTAATTTGGAAAGTGATGGGGTGATTCCAGAGTGCAAGTGATTCTGTGGCAATCCAGTGCACAGGAAAATGGAGTATGGATGGTCTTTCTGGACTACTTTGCTCCTCACCTGGTCTTCTGACAGCTGGTGAATTATCTTTTGAAAAGCTTTTTATGAGGTCTGGGCAGCTCTGGAAACATATTTAAGTGTTTACACGAAGTTTTTCATGGCTGTTTACTCTTTTCCCAGAGAAGTTTTCATTCTGGTTTAATGGTGCTGTTTCTCTTACAAAGCAAAACTTGCCTGCAGTTTCTAGCTGGGCTACTTACACTTCCACTGCCATGTGGAATGTTCCAGATACTGCTGAATGATGTTGTAAAAGAGGGGGCTTTTTAGATATTAAGGCATTGGTAAGTTTCACTTTGAAATGCCTGTGCTTAAGGCACTGACTGAAAGCTGAAGGGAAATCCCGTGAGGGTGTTGCACTGAGCTACACGTGCCTGGGTACAAGTTACAAGTAGTTGTTTGAACTTGTGGGAGAGAATTCCAGACATGTGACCGTTCCCTGGGTCTGCTGAGCCCCCTTTTGCTGTAGGAGGAACACTGTGCAGGATGCATCCTTAGAGAAACCTTCATCTAGAAGTGCAGGCTCTAGATAACGTGCTGAATAACATTTAATGAGGTTTGTCTTATTACCTAAAATCACAATTTAGGGAACAAAGAAATCTTACCTGTTTTTCTGCTGCTCTGCTTTGACATGTTTCCAGGAAGAAGTGTTTGTTTTTACATCAGTAATTCCTCGGGTTTGTCTGGAGTTTTTTTTCATAACTGACAAACTGGAAGAATTAAAACCAGCTTTTGAAACTTCATGTTTGACATGGATAAAAGGTTATTTGGATAGTTCTGAATAGCTAACGTGCATGTTCTTAGTATGTAAGAGTTCTAACCTGTCATCAGGTATCTGTTGTTTATCCAGCTGAGTGGGATGGTGGAGTATCAGATAAAAAATCCTAAAAACAACTGGGTCATTTTATTTCACCTGCCATTCAGCAGAAAGTACAAGGAAGCTGGAATTACTAAAACTACCCTGCTGGCATTCTTTGTTTACATTTCAACAGTGCCGTTTGCAGCTCGGCATGTAAAATACATATTGGCTTAAGGAGCGGTGGGGGGGACAAAGGGAAGCGATTTGCTTAATGCAACAAAAAGGTGATGCCAAGCCTGACCTTGCGTTCCCTGGTGCAGCCTGGGTGTGGCCAGAGGCCCTGGACATGGACTCGGACTCGGAGTCGTGGACGGCGCACACGGTGAGGAGGCTCACGGCGTCCTTGGAGGCGTCGCTCACGGCCGAGAGGGACCCCAGGGGCCAGCCCCAGCCCCCGCGGGCCGCCAGGAGGAGCAGGGATGGCACCGAGAGGAGGAACGAAGCTTACCACAGGAAAATCATCTCCTGGTTCGGTGACTCCCCGCTCGCGGCCTTTGGCCTGCACCAGTTGATAGAATACGGGAAGAAGTCTGGGAAAATGGCGGGGGATTGGTACGGCCCGGCCGTGGTCGCTCACATTTTGAGGTAAAAACACCCTTATTCTTTGTTAACCTGTCTTTGTTACGTTACGGAGAAGCATTTCTGTGTCCTGAGATTACTTCAGCCTAGCTGAGCATCGACCTGTTCATTACTGGCTTCATAAAATGCCCACATCAGGAGCAATTCTAGAGATTTTCCAGAGGCAGGGAGGAAAATACCATTCAGTCCCTGCACCTGCTGCTGAGCTTTTATCAATGTTATTTCAGGAAAAAAGACAGCATTTCTGTTTTCCTGTACTTGGGGCAGCAGAATCCCAAGGATCTCTCACAAACCTTTGAGGTAGAGCTACATTTAATGAAATGTTCTGAAAACTAACCACTCTTTCAACCTTGGAACATGCATAACATTAGAGATTTTTTTTTTTTATACTGTAACCTGGGGGCTGTAATGTACTGATAGTGTAATGAAATGTCAGAGCTAAAATTGATGTTTTCAGCATTTCTTTGCACACATCAAATTCTTGTGAAACTGTAAATGTATGGGACTATTAATATTATAATTATATCACAGTAAAAGTAAAGGGTCTGTGACATTCAGTGTGGTTAAAAAAAAGTCGAAAGTCAAATTTCTCTGTACTGTGTGCCTTGATATGCCATTTCTTTGAATATTTTGGGGGTTTTTTTATAGTCTTATATGCCTGTTTTCTTAGTGGATTCCAGTTTACTTATAAACTGAATCACTAATGAGTCATCTAAGCGACAGAAGCCAAAGTTCATACATTTATATGTCCGTAATTATATATATTTTTTTATATATATATGAATAGAAGAATTTGATGTTTAGTGTATAAGCATATTGATCTGGAGTGCAGCTGTACTGAAATAATGAGGGGTACATGTGTCATACCTGCAGATTCATACAGGGATGTAGGAGCTCAGCCTTATTAATGTGTTTTATTTTACTTTTTTTCTGGTGATGGAAGCTGTCAGAATTCTTTTTGCTTGCTTTAATAAATTACCTATTAAATTACCTATTTTTTCCCTAATGGGTGCAGTGAGGGATTTGGTGCAGAGTTACACTCCCCACAACCCCAGTGGTGATTTCCAGCCCTACAGAGGTTTCCTTTCCTGGATATTTCTCTCTTACAGCAGCACAAACAATGTACAGCTCCCTCATCACCTGGGAATGACTGTATCAAGAGATTCCTCAAAATACAGTGTGAAATACGGGGATGGTGACCATTTAATGCAAGTGTGTGTTGGAGTCAAAGGCTAATCTTCTATTTGGAACAGTTTAATTTCTTTACAAATGCCCTTGATTGATGACCATGGTTCTCACTATCAGCATATATTTCCTTTTAGCTTTTAGGCCTATTGCTCTTATTCGTTTGAGGAGAGCCTAATATTATAATTATATTTTTGAAAGTTTTGGTGAAACCCTGCAGGTTTTTATGTCTAGTCTTTATTTCCATAGACACCAGGTGGTAATTTGTGGCTGGTTATATGAACTGAGGTCAAATAAAGAGATCTGTTGAGTTGAAAATAATATTTTTGTCAGCAAACTTGGCCTTTATCATCGCAATATACATGATAGAAAATGGTTATAAACAGAAAGAAATGGAGTAGTGAACATGAATTCCATTCTAAGTTAATGTGGAATTTGGGGCTTTTTTTTGTGGTTTTCATTGTTCTAAATAGCCAGACATTGTCATCTTTGCTTGGGAAAAACATGTTGCCATATACACTGGAATGTGGTATGCAGGGTTTAAAAACAAATAAAAAGCCCTACCCCTCCACCTGTATTTATCAGGAAGGGAAGGTATCTTGAATTAAACAAAACAAGCACTCAAAAAAACCCTAAACCAAACGAAAACCCCCTCTAACAAACAATTAAAACTAACCTGTTTCTAAAAAAACAAATAATTTATGTTTATTTACTCTTTTTTTTTTTTTTGAATGAGAGATGAGTACAATAGTTTTGTGTTTGTAGTTAAATAGTTTTGTGTTTGTACTTAGAAAAGCTGTTGAAGAAGCAAGAGACCCTGAGCTACAAGGAGTGACAGTCTATGTTGCTCAGGATTGTACAGGTAAATGTGATTTTGTAGATTTTTGCAAACATTTTAGATGCTTATTATGTCTTTCAGTAAGCACTTAACAATAGAGCTTTGAAGGAAAAGAACCTCTATAAAATGGATCCACAAAACTGAGCTTATGTAGGCAAAGGGGTTCCTGATTGGTGGAGATTCTCTTTGTCTGTTCCTTGTTTGGTGTCTCCAGTCTCAAATCCCAGCCCAGCGTGTTCCCTCAGGAGTGAAGTTCAGCTGCCAGAGGTTTAGTTGTGTCAAACCTGAGCCTGGGGTAGGGCAGGCAGGGCCCCAGCCCTGGGGGATCCAGCAAACTGGCCTAGAAACACGCTGCAGTCAAGCCAGTCTCACCTGACATACAGTGACAGTGAAACTTAGAATTCTGTTCATTTCCCCCTTCTTTGTCCTGGGGATGACTTTTGCATCTCTCTCAGTTTGAAGGAAATAAGCACTAACACAACATTAAGTTTTTTTCCCTCATTTTCAATGACTATGTTCATTAACTTTAGACAGTGAACTTGAGTATTGATTAAAATCAATTATTGCCTTTTTTCCTTGAACATGGAGATGTGTCTTTTGGTTGCAGGCTTTCAAGTTTTAATTACTCCTTTTAGAGGTTTATATGCAGTGAATAAATACTTATTTCTCCTAGTCTACCCCTTCTGCATTTCCATGGCAATGTAACTTCTCTCAGCAGCAGCAATTACCATTGTACAAAATACTGCTGAAAATGAGCTGTAACACTGGTTTTGATCAGACTCACCCAGGGCTGTGTTTCAGGAGGGCAGGAAGATTTGGAAGGGCTGCAGTTGTATTTTGTCAGGCTGTGGTGCCTTGCTGTAGGTGTGTCTGAAAACCAGAGGTTGTGCTTGAAACTGGAATGTTTCTGTGTGTCCTTTCAGTGTACAGCTCCGATGTGATTGACAGGCAGTGTTCTTGCATGGATTCTGGAAAAGCAGGCACAAAAGCTGTCATTATATTAGTTCCTGTGAGACTCGGTGGAGAGAGAACAAACACGGACTACTTGGAGTTTGTAAAGGTATGAAATGAGAGTTCAATCATTTTTCAAAGAGTAGCACAAAGGGATATGAAAAGCCATGGTAATTCTCCCCATTAAACGTGTGGTGGGGATTTTACAGGTGAAGGTTGTAAAGTTTGACTTTACAGGTTTTAAATTTCCCTATTACAAGATCAGACATAATTGCAGAGCACATGATGTCCCTTGGTGAAGCAGTGATAAGTGTCCTGCTCCTCCAGCAGTACCTGGAAAGACATTAATGTGGTGGCTCAAATTACAAATGGTAATTTAATATAGCACAACTCTAATAGCATATGTAACTAAGGATCAGGCAGTGTTTTAAAATATAAATATACTCAATCCTTTAATCTTCTTATTTTCTGAAATATCAAATGGTTTAAAGTTGTTGCTTGTCTGTTCTTCCCATTTCCTTTTGTCTTTTTCTTCCCCTTAAGAAAGGGAATGGAACACTATTCAGGTGTTTTTTCAGTACCTGGGTGAATGTTGGAGGGAGCAATACAGGAGTAGCAAACAGTTACCACAAATAAAAATGAACTCGAAGGAAGTAAAACTCCAGGAGAAAGCAGAGGGGAGGAAGGTTTGTGCTGTCCTTTTATTTTCCAGCAGAAGCTCTGCTGACTCCTGAGGATGGGCTGTAGTCCTGCCTCTTGCTTCCCTTAGGGAAGACCTTGTTCTCTCAGCCCTGCTGCTTTTATTTCAGTTTCCATGCTGCTCTTTATCTGCCTTTAGATTCTTGTTTTCATTTTTAAAATGCCACGGTGTAGCAGCATGAATAAAAGGTGAGACTAAAATTTCAGGAAAACATTTGGTTTTTACTGGCAGGGGAAGACAGACTGGTGAAGCCTTTTAAGTGATGAACTTAAATTGTTATTCTTTCCTGATTATTTTCCTTGTATTTTCAGGCAGTTGGTTTTGGAGTAGGTTTAGTTTTTAGCCAGTACAGCTGGTTCACTGTGTGATTCCTGCTGCTCACTTCCCAAGCCTTTTCCTGCCCTGTGCAGGCTGATGAAGGCTGTGATAAGAGGCCTTTCAACTGCATGAATTAGTCACTCCAGTCTCTGCTTTGACTGTTCACAAAAAGTGACTAAATTTCTTGGAGTCTGGATTTAAGTTAAAAATGCAGATTTTAGAATGTAGCACGAGAGGTAATTTCTACAAAGGATTTTATATTTATGGATGAAAATGGATTAATTTTTTATAATTCACTTTTAGCAGAAGCTTCCCCAGATGAAGCAGTGATCCATTACTCTGGGGAGCCTTGCTCCTCTCTGCTGCACCAGCAGGGGATGTGTCTCCTTGGCTCTGGGAGCCTTTGCCTCTGCTCTGCCTCGATGTTCTGTGATTCTCAGTCCTCGAGGAGCATTTTCTAAGAAAGCTTCTCATTCATATTTTAAAAAAGCATCACTTTTTTAACCTGTATAAACCATACTGGATTTGACTCTAGCATCTCAGGTGAGGTTTTAAATGACTTTATCATTGTCTAAGCAGGGAAAATTTTATCGCAAGAAGCTTTGCTCTTAATAATATAATAACAATCATTTTGTTGAGAGAAATGTTCCCCACTTCCACAGTGATAATGGAAGGGTTTTAGTTTGAATGGTTGGTCTCCTAGAGGGAGGATTGAGATGTGTCTGCCCAATCTTGAAGATCTCACTGTGCCTCCCTCAACTGACAGTTTTCTGGAACGTGTTCCCAGCTCAGGCCAGCATCCAAGTTTTTGGTCCCAACACTTGCCTAGTGCCACAAGAAACCCACTGTGATTTATGGACATGAAAGGCTTCAGTTGGACACAAAAGTTCGGTTTCCAGAGTATTTAATGGTCATGGGCTTGGGCTTAATTGGCATTAGAACAGTTGGGCTCAGCTTTCCTAAGTGCTCAGTGTTGGCAGTATGGAGCTCCTGCACTGGTGGGATCACTGGTGGAGAATGTGGGGCAACTGATGGAGAGCTGTGCTAAGCCAAGACTGAAGAGTCACAGAAATCCTAATGAACCTTGTGAAAGTGGGAAGAGTAGGAGTATCTGAAGGGAGAGGGAGGCAAGTCCTCTGTGCCTTCTCCCATCCCTTTGCTAAGCACTTCTGATATAGACATGTCCATGGGTGTTTTCCTTGGATTCTCTTGTCCCTGTCTGCATCCAGAGCCCGTGGGCACAGAGGAGTTTCAGTCAGTTAAACTGCAGAAACATCCTCACCTTGGCAGAACTGTGTGTGTCTACAGGTAGATCCTTCTCCCCAGCACTAGAAGGTATATCCTTAAAATCAGTGCTTTGTTAAGTAACGTCTGCTCAGTTGATCCCAACCCTTTTCAGCCTGGATGAGCAGGAATACACTGGCATGACCACAGCCCATGGCTGATATCCCACCTCATTCCTCACTGGCTCCTGGTTGTGCCCTGGCTGGAAGAGTCTATCCCTTTCTTTCCACCTCCACACTGAAGTGATTCCTGTATTTCTCCCCATATCCCTCTTTAATTAGGTGGATTAGGATTGCCCCTTTCCCAAAGGTGCTACATACAGATGGCTCCAACTCCTCTGCCCTCACAGGCAACATCCAGGGAGATTTATAGGGCCTGTCTGTTGTGTGTTTGTCTCTCCTCCCCAGATTTTGGGCAGCTGTTTTTAGAGCTGGATCTTGCAATTACTCTTGCTCCTCATTTCTCCCCAGGATGTAGGAGTTGATACTCAGGCCAGGCTTGTCCATTTGAATGCAGGAAGAAGAGTCCCCAGGGCCACAGAGGGTAAATGTGTATGAAAGCTGTAGAGCTCAATACTTAGGGATATTTTGGCTAAGCATCTTGTGCTCAATTTGCATGACATTACATTTTCTCAGCTGCCCCAAAATAATACTGCCAGTTCTCCCAATGTGTGGGTATCTCATGGAAAGGCAGGGCTTTCTCTGGAAAATGGTGGTATGTTTTCACTTTGGTCAAGCCTCAGAAAGTCATGAATTTGGTCTTGAAAAAGAAAAAAAACCAACTATTTGCCCCAAACAGTAAACAGCAAGTATTTTAATTCCATTTTATACTTACTCTGTTTAACACTGGCCTAATTATTTAATGTTCTTGTTGTAGGGAATTTTGAGCCTGGAGTACTGTGTTGGGATTATTGGTGGCAAACCCAAGCAGTCGTATTACTTTGCTGGATTCCAAGGTTAGTGTTTTAATGTGTTATGTCTCTTCTGTAGTTTTTTTCTCTCAAAGTTAGGAAGTTAATATCAAAGCAGTGGGAAATAGCATGATTAAAATAGCAAAATGAGTACCTTATTAATTCATCATATCTCCCCAAGTCCAGCCATTTGTCATTTACCCCACAGAGTAATTGGATTCTGTAAAATGTACATTTAATTTCCGTTGTTGCATAAACAAGGCATAATTTATCTGTTTCACCAAACTTGAGGAGCATTTGCTGTTACTGCCTGGCAGTTCTTATTTACCTATTTACTCTCTCCTGCTCTAAGTGGTGTGAGTTGATGCCTAAATGACAAGCAATATATTCTCCCTGTCAGGATGAAGCAGCGCGATACATTTTTCATACGCAAACTCCAGAATATAATTGTGTGTTTGTAAAAGTAATTTTATCACCAAAAATTAAATGACAGTTTCATCACTTTATAAAAATTCTGCTTATACAAGCATATTTGATTATGCAAAAGTTAATCTGTCCTGCAAAAACCAATGCTTCAGTCAATGAGTATCAGCCTGGCGAGCAGTTACTCACTGGCTTTTTTTCCAGCTGTTCTGCATAGAAATTGGATTGTAAGCAGTGTAATAATAAGGTGTTTTTTGAATTACTTGTCTTCTGTTTTGTCCTTGTAGATGACAGTTTGATTTACATGGATCCTCATTACTGCCAATCTTTTGTAGATGTCAGCATAAAGGATTTCCCTCTTGAGGTACTATGGATATAGACCTGGCACTGTTTGCTTCCCATATGAATCAAACACTAATTATTTAGAGATGTTCTAGCTAGCTGCAGCTTTATGGTTTTACAGTTACATGTTATTTATCAATGTCCTGCCCTTCTTTATAGGCCTATAATCAACAAAAATGACCAGAGGTTAAATCTCAATATGGGCTTTTAATTTTTACTTCATTAATCTTCATCTGTTTTCTTTTTAATGATCAGAGAATCTCAGAAATAGATGATCACTTCATTTAAGTAATTTGCATCAAAGAAAATAGATAGTATTTGTACAGATTAAACCTATTTAGATTTGGTGTTTGTTAGCTTGTCTTTTTGTCTTTTTTTTTTTTTTTTAAATTCGAATTGCAGTCGTCATCATGGAGAGAATGACTGTGGTATTCAATAATAGGAACCTGGAAATAGAGCTAAAGGAGGTTATTAGAGAACTCAGTTTGTAAGCACCCTGGGAAAACACTGTCAGTTGCAAGTCAGTGTTCAATAGCCACAGTACTCACGGCAGAAATCCTCACACAAACCCTCCCTGCTCTGGTGTCCAACTTGCACAGGAACTTCCAGCAGCTCTTGATTCAGTGTAGGAACAGTCAGTGGTGCAGCCACTGCTCAGGACAGCAGAGCTGGGTCTGGGGGGCGGTGGTGGCTCCTCAAACCACCGTGTTCTGGGAAGTGAAATACTCCTACGTGGGGCAGCAGGGCTTCAGAAACAGCATGGGGCATTAAATAAGGAAGGGGAATGTGCATGTACAGTGCTGACCTTAATACCTTAAACAAAGTACCATCAAAGTATTTTATAAAAGTGCTTTTATATATATATATCTATATATATATACACACAGCTATCTATAGATAGATACCTGAAGGACATACACAGGGCTAATGTAAAGTTCTAGGGTTGACTTAAAGCAAAAACTACGCATTTTTCATTACTTGAGCTTAACAGAATACTGTGATTACCATGTTACATAATACAGAAGTGCAAGATTCTCTAGAAAGGGAGGTTCTGAATTAAAGGAACACAGCAGCACAGTGTATTGGGAAACATTCTAGCCAGAGAGTTTCTTTATATTCAGAGGTGCCATCAGATTTACTCTGTTGAGGTGTTTGGAGGGAGAGCTGGGGAGTCCCAGCTCTGCCTGTTTTCCTGCGGCAGCAGCCAGAGGTGATAACCCAGATCCTTGCCCCTTTATGCTGATAACTGTTTTACTCCAGTGCCTCTCTGAAGATTTTACAGTTTAATTGGGAAAGCCACACAAAAGGTGGGAAGAGCACAAAGCAGCAGAGCTCAAGTGACTTCCTTAAGGTCACACCGTAGCTACAAAAAATGCACATCTTTTTTGTTTCTGGTGCCATGACTCATCCTCCACACTGTGCTGCAGATTGGCATTGATATGAACTTCCAGATAATAATAAGGTTTTAAACTGTATTTTGAAGGTGTGTAAGCTGCCAGCTTGGCTTGATCACATCCTAACGCTTCCTGCAGACGGAAAATAGATTGCAATTTAATGCTTGGTGCATTTAATAGTATTATATCTTTGTCCAGAAATGTCAAAAGTAAACAGAAATTGCTTTCTTAGTGGGGATAGTTGCTTGTTAGATTTATCTGTAGGGAGTATTTTCAAAATTGACAAATTGTCCAGAATAAGTTGGAAATCAATCCACTCTGTATTGACTTCCAGCATCCATTTGTTTGGAGGAGTGGGAAAAAAGCCTCCCCACTTCTCTTTGTTGTGCAGTGATTTGTGTAGCATTAAACCTCCTGCCCTGACAGTGCAGCACGACTGGAGGGACAGGGCTCTTGCTGCAATGGGATGTGTAAGGCAGGGTTTGATTTATGCATTTGGTGACTCAGGAATTAGTACTAAAAATACAATTTCTGTATAGAAAATTTGAGCAGTGAGGAGAAAAAATGGTGACCAAAATCAGTCTTACAGAAATAATACTAATTGTCTTTGCCTGTGTTTTTTTTAGCAGAGGTTTTACAGAAATACCTTTTAGGTTTGTAAGCACAAGGGAAAAAGAGTATATTTTTTCTGTGCAGCTGTTGTAGGGACAGACACTCTCGGGCTCAGCAGCCAGCGCTCCTGCAGGGTGACTCTCCTGATGGCCGAGCAGGGCTGATGGGGTGTGTCGCACACGGGCAGCGTGGTGCTGGTGCTGTGTCCCAGCTGGATTGCAGCCATTGGCCCGGGCCTGAGCACACACAGCCCTGTGGCAGTGGGAACAGCACAGGATCTTCCCTGGGGAATGCTGGGCACACACTGGGCACCAGGGGAAGTGCCTGGAACCCCAGAGCTGCGTTGGATTCTGGTGGGATCTCCGTGTTCCGGAGCCGCTGGAGCAGGGATGCTGGGGATATAATAGAGGGAGGGTGGTGGGGTTGGAGACAGAATAGAGGGGACTGGCTGCCTTGGGGAGACAGGTGATGAAATAATTGCAATTATTGGATGGTGAGCTGCACCACAACTACAGCTGCTGGAATAAACACCCACAGAATCAGGGTAGATAGGATAGACTTTTTTTCCCCCCTCATAAACTGATTGAGGAGCACGGGGAAGGGGGTTTTTGTTTGTTTTTTCTTACAGCATGGCTGCTGATAGTTCACAGCACTGTCAGAGCATCATCTGTCATGGAAAGAGATCTCATGTTAGGAAAAACCCATTTGTAAGGCAGGGCATGTTGTTTGGTTTTTCCCTACTTGTGGATCATTGTAATGTGTTTTGCTTTTGTGGGTTTTGTGGGTTTCTGAACCCATTTCATTTACGAAAGGAAAATGCATGAGGTTGGTTTATTCCATTATGTCTCTTTTATAGAGGCTGGGGGAGGGAAGGGGGCACTGGGTGGTGGCAGTAAAGCAGTAAGATAGTGCAAAAGCTGTTACAAATTCAATTTGCAGAAGAGCACTCACCTCCTCTGCCTTGGGAATATTCATAAAGTATTGCTGGGAGCAGCAGACCTTTGACAGATTCCAAACTAACGTGGTGTTGTGAGCAAGTTTGGGGAATGCAGCGCAAACTGCAGGAGGTTTTATGTGTCTGGGGAAAAGTGGAATTATCTGAATGTTCGGGGGGTGGAAGAAATGACTTCAGAAGTGTGTGCTGGGTTTGAATTCAGGTGATGCAGAGGATTGGATGTTAAAGCTGTGGAGGGGGGGAAGTAAATGCATCGGTCTGTGCCGCTCTCGACCGTCACCGGGCATTTCATGCTTTTTAATCTTGAAACTTGCAGTCATTCCACTGTCCTTCTCCCAAAAAGATGTCCTTCAAAAAAATGGATCCGAGCTGCACAATAGGATTTTACTGTAGGACTGTGCAGGACTTTGAGAAGGCTTCTGAAGAAATCACCAAGGTAGGTGTCCCGTTCCCAAATCGCTTCCTCGGCCACCGCGGGGTGTGGGAGGGGAAGAGAGTCGGCTTTGCCCTCCTAAGTGCACATGATTCTGCCTGTGATATTTCCTGCCGCCTTTATAATGCTCACAAACCTGGGTTGCTCGTCGTTCCCCGGGATTGCCCCCGTGCCGAGGCCGGCAGGGCCGGGGGTGTCCATGGGAGCTGCAGCTGGAGCCGCGGCCGGCGGGCCCACGAGGTGGCACTCGTGAAGTGGGAATGTTCCCGAGCAGGGCTGCCCCGGCCCGGGAGGGATGCTGGGGAGGCAGCCCGGCCCTCAGGGGACTGGCTCGGCAATGGCAGTGTTTCATCCAGCCCAAATTGTGTATTATTCCTGCTTAGCACAAGTGCTGTTTCCAGTGGTGTTTGGGAACACTGGGTGGAGCTCTGTGGAGCAGGTATGACCCAGCAAACCTGTCTGATCCTGGGAAAACACTGGTGTAGGTTCATTTAGGTCCAAATACAATTCACTTTTGTTCTCCTTGACTATTACAGTATGTGAGGGATGGAAATGCAGCATCCTTAATTTGTTCTGTGAGCTGTGGTAGCAAATAACTGGTGATTTTAAAAACCAGTCTATGACAAGGATGCAGCAGCAGAAGATGGGCACAGTATTGATATTGCAGCCACAGCAACACAAGGAATTAATGTTTGTACAGCATTTGGAATGTCCTGTTAACTGGTATTAATATTAGAGCCAAAAAAGTGTTTTTTTAAACTTGATACTGTTTATAATCTTCAGTAGGTATGGATTAATGCTGAAGTTGTTTCTTTCATTCTTACCTGGAGGTAGAATGTAGATTTAAAGAAGCAGAAATTCCTAATCAGCAGATACATGGAAAGTTTAAATAGTGAAGTTTCTGTTCTTCCATGTGTTCCTGTTCTCTCACACAGAGAAAAGAGTGTAGTAACATGGGGGAAAATCTGATTACAAAATCACTTCCATTGGAAGTTCTCTTTCTCCTATTTACATCTTCTTTCAAGTTTGGGAATGAGTACATTTGATTGTTGTGGAAACACTCATGGCTCATCCAAGTCCTGGAGCTCTTATCCTGGTATTTTAGAAAAGTTCTTTAACATTAGTGACATTATAAGTATATTTCAGGCACTGTAAGTGTGAAAGTAGAGGAAAGTCTGGGTACAGGTAAAATGTGAGAAACATCTATGATTTTGCAATCATTCCTTCACATCCTTTGTGTTTTCCTGTTCTTCCATTATTTTTCCTTTTGTTTGCAAATTTCCATGCAATAACTCTTGAACTGTAATCCCAGGGCATTCCCAGTGCCCTGTGTGTGCTGGACTGAAAAAATTCAAGTTCTTGCTGCCTTTGTGCATAAGAAGAGGTGAGAGAACAGATTTAGCTTTTATTGCTTGAGCATAACCCTTGTGCTCAGTGGCAGTTGCAGAAATCTGAACCTGGTCCCCTTGACTCTTGTTTGGGCATTTCCCTGCCCAGTTCATGTTTAGGGTTTCATCACCTCCCTTAGTGCATGGAGAGACATTTTCCACATCCCTGTGGGCAGGGAAGTGTCAGGGAAAGCTACAGACAGTGCAGTGGGACCACAGGGGGGTTTGTGCCCTGGTTTGGAGGGACCATCGTTGAAGGTGCTGTGGGGGATTGGGCACTGGGCATTCCCCTGGGATGGGGCTTTGGGATGAGTGTTCTGTTCCCAACATTCCAACAGCCAAATGCAATGAAAATAGGCAAGAGTAAAGTAAAAAACTTCAGATCACAGTAAAAATGAAGGATTTTACTCTGATTGATTTAATTCTTAATTATTTTTTCTTAAACACACCCTCAGTCCCTGACTGCCTTTTTAAAAGTAGTTCTTAGTGTTTAAAGACTATTTAGGGGTTTTTTACTGTTTTAGATTGGTGGTTCTCATGCAATCATGTGCAGTGATTTTTAGTTCCACTCAGTGCATATCTCTAGGCTGATGTAGATCTGCATGTTATTGCAACAGTGGGCTGTGTTATTAAAGCAAATTAAGAAAAAGTAAAATAAATAAATCAGTGGACAAAACACCCTGAAAGGCCAAAAGGTCTTTCAGTATTTGGCAGGTTTGTATCTGCTGTTAAAGGTGTTTTGCTGATCTGCTGCAGTATTTCTCATTCCCCACCACCTGCTTTCTCCATGCTCAGTTTTCTTCTTTATGAATGTGGATTTGGGGCACCCTGGTTCTCTCAGTCTGCTCTGAGCCATGTGCTCCTCACTGGCTTATTTACATGGGGGAGGGGATGTTTAAACTTTGAATAAAAACACTGATTATTGTACCTGCTGATTCCACAACAGAAACACCTCCCGGAGGTGCTTGGTTGCTGCAGAATTCATGCCTGTGGTGAGGAGAGCCTTATGGCCATAAACTGTTCTGGAGAGGTTTTTGTCTTCTATCTTTTGTCTTTTTATCCTTATCTTTCTTGCACTGAATCAAACAGCACGTCCAGGTCACCTGTGAGGCACAAAGTACAGGGTTAGGTATGAAATCAGCAGCTGCCTGAAGAAGAAATGCTTGTCTAGTAGGAGGAGGAGATATTTAGATGATACAATGCTTTTGTTTTAATGAGATAATAAAAATAAACAATACATTTTTTACTTTGCAGCCATCACCAGGTAAATATCACTACTCACTGTATTTCTTCATTTCAATTAACATTTTTTTTGTCTGTGTTCTACATTGTAGATGCTGAAATCTTCATCCAAGGAGAAATATCCCTTGTTTACTTTTGTCAAGGGTCATTCTAGAGACTATGACTTTGCTTCCAGTCCACTCCATGAAGAAAATGACCTTTTCTCTGAGGATGAAAAGAAGAGATTAAAAAGATTTAGTACAGAGGAGTTTGTCTTGCTCTAAGGACATTTTCCACGAGATTATCGGCAGCTGTCCAGGAGAACACTTGCCTTTTCAAAGAGCAAAATGTACGTGTCCTCCTCCCCCAGAAAGGCAAGCCTGGGTGAAATTGGTCTATTTTCCTAAAGATGATAATGTTTTATATGTTAATTGTCTTTAAAATGTCATTCACTAATGTATGTGCTGATCAGTTTTGCTCACTCTTTGCTCACAGCCAGGTGTGCTGAGGTGAGCCTTGGCTTCCCCTCTTAAAATCCTCGGCCGTTCCCCAAATCCCACCTTGTGGCCCTCAGGTCCTTCAGTGCAGGACAAGTCCTGGTGGGCTTTGGATGCACATCCAAAGGTTTGGAGAGCACACTGTTTCTGTAAGCAGAAGGGGAGTTGTATCATGTGGGAAGGGTCCAAGTGTCCCTGTGTTGGCCCAGCAGGGTTCCTGCTGCCATCCTGACACAGCTCTGTGTGGGAAGGGGAGGCTCATGGATCAGGAGTCACTGCCAGCTGCAATCCTGACATAATTGTATAGGCTGAGTTGTGAGTCGAGGTACTATTTAGCTGTATGATTTTCTAATGGTTTCTCATTAAGCTTGCTTTGGAGCCTTAATATGAGGAGAGAAGATAAAGTATTACCTTTCCCCACAATTTTTAAAGGTTATACTATTAATATTAACTGCAACCAATCAAAGCAGCTCCAGACAATTATTAGAAGAGAGCAGTGTTTGTTTCCTGTTTCAACTACCATAATGGTGAGGCTTCTCCTACTAGTGCAGCTTTTAAATAAAAGCAGAGGGGGTGGATGTGAGAAATTCTGGGCTGTGATTATTACTTTTTGTTTTGATACGTGTCGTTACTGTACAAATGATTACTTGATGGTGTGTGTTCTCAGATTGCAAACAAATGTACAGAAATAGTTTAATGTTTTAACAAAGTAAATGCAATATTTAAAAGATGTATTAACGCTGCTTGGGAAATAAAAAAGGTGTAGAAACATGAAGTGCATGTGCCTTTTATATTAATATGGGATCCTCTAAAAGTGAATATAACCCTGCATCTAAAACAATATTGCAAGGTGTGAATACTCTGTTTATTTGCAATAAAGGCAGGTTTTAGTGTTGTGTTGTAAACCAAATGTTACCTGTTCTAAGTGCTGCTCAGGCACAGAGGCACAAGTGTGGCTGATCCAAATAATAAGCATCACGTGTGTTCATTACAGCACCTTTTATGAGGAAGAGGTAGATTTGAGGCAGAACTACATCAGGTCTGTGTGTGCATTTGCATGTGTTAATTAATATTCCACAAAGCCAAAATGAGATGGTGTTCATTTTTTTTTCAAGAAAAAAATAGCCTACACATCATTTGTCTAAATTAGTAACCTCTGCACTGCTGAATCCTACAATAATTGGCACAATATTACTTTTACTAACCTGTCTGTGAGGATGTTTGGCTTGATCTTAATATTTTTCATTAATAGCCCAGAAGAGGGAGTAAACAACATATTTATGGAATTTAGATGTCAAAATGAGGAGAATTGTGCATGTCAGTGAGAGCTAGGAAAGAGAAGATTCCTGGTGTAGTGGAGCACAAGGTAATGTAGCTTTAGCAAAACTAATGCAAACCCTCTGAGTGGTTCCTTTGGGTGACAGTGGCCAGGAAATTAGACATGAAGTTGTACTTTGCTTTCACGTTTTAAAAAAGCAAAGCAATCCTATGCTGTATCATTAAAAGCTTCTGTCACCGAGGAGGGGGGGATAATTGGTGTAATCTGGTGTCACTGATGCTCTCCTTTCTGCCTCCCTCTCCACCAGGAAGGCAGTAAGTGATTAGAGTGCACAGAAGAACAGGGAAAACCATCAGGAGCCTGCAGGGATGGATTTAAGGAAGATTTAACTTGGAGCTTTGTTACTGTACAGCTGAAGAGGGAGGGAAGCACTGCAGTTTACAAATATGGGATGGATGTGCACTAAGGGGGAGAGGAGTTGGAGGGAATGATCCTTGCCCAGGAATCCTTGTGCCTCTCTGTGTGCTGTGCATTTGCAGGTACGTCCTGGACCAGCCACCCCAGTGCAGAGCAGGAGCTTCAGCTGAGATGGGAACTGAAGGATGAACTTGCCTTCTTCCACAACTCCACCTGAATTCAGGTACCTTAAAGAAATCCCACGTCACAGACCCACCCACCTGTGTCTGCAGGAATGAGCTGCTCTTCCAAACACCTTTGGTTTGGAATTCTTTTAATGGAAATGCTCAGATGGAAATAGAGAAGTATGGAAATGTTACAAAGGCAAAGGTAGTCCTGCCATCTCACCAGCAAACCTCCCTGGAAGAGTGAAATAGTTTCACTTATCCCAGGATTTTTACGACTTGATAAAGAAATGTAATGGTTGAAATACCTTTGCTGAACTTACTTAAATAGTGGATTTTTCCCCCCTTCTTGACTAAGAGCAAGAAAAGTAGAAGTGCTAGAACAGCAGCTGGGTTTTGGTCCTTTAATTTAAATCTAAATTTAAATTAGAAATAAAGCAAATCTTTTAGTTTAGCACAAGGAGTGAAAAACTACAGTGGGGTTTTATCTGAAGCCTCCTACAGAGAATTGTTAAAAAGAAATGGCTGGTTTCAGTTTTCTTCATGGTTTTTGTACAAGGCTGAAGCACAGACAAGCCCGCAAGATGCCCTGGTGCACTTGTGTACAGTGGTGACACAAGTTAAATTACCAAGTTACTAGAAATTAATGTTTTTGGGTAACTACAGGGGACTTTAATTGGAAACCATGTTAATCGTGGAGTAATTCTCTTTACCTCATCTGCATTAGCTCCTGAAAACCAGGCAATTAATTTGTGTCATCACTGTTGCTGCTGCTGCCTTCAAACACAAACCAAATGAGCATTAGTTACTCACACACCCAGCAGTGGCCTCTTTGTAAAGGACTCCACAAATCACGGGCTGATTGCTCACCTCCTGTTGGACCCTGGAGCTGCAAAGTCAGAGCTTCTCATCACCCAACAACCTTTTCTTTTACCCTTTTCTGCCTTTTTCCATAGAAGGAACATTTCTTTGTGTGTCTATAATATCAAACCTTTATCTTGACACAAGCCCAGGGCTCTCAGTGATTCCCTGGGACTGCCTCCCCCTCCAGCAGGGACACTGGCCTTGTTCTCCAGACACAGAGCCCTCTCTGCCATGGCTCTACCTGAGCAGTGCCCAAACCCCCTCACAGCTGCAGAGCTGCCAGGGAAGGTGCTGCTCTCTGTCCTGGGAGCTCAGGTTGCCCATGTGATGTGGCTGAAGGACCTCTCCATGTGTCACCTGGCTCTGCAGCTCCTCTGGGGGAGAAACCAGCCACCACCTCCCTTTGCCTTTGCCTCTGCCGTCCCCAGCCAAACTCAGACCTCTAAAAACACACCCTGTGGGCCCTCCCCAAAGGCAGCAGCTGATCTTTGACAGCTTTGCAACAGGGGTTGGGCTGGGCTGGAGACTGGGGAAGAAGCCCTGTGACTCTGGGCCACAAGCCAACAGCCCCTGGGGGATGGCTCTTGGCAAAGGAGAGACTGCATGGCTGGTTTTGCCCTGCACTGACTCATGAAATGGAAACTCCCAGAGTGGCCATTTAGGAGAGGGAGTTACCTATGGTGGTAGAGACAGCTGACCTTGGAGAGGAACAGAGCCTTCCAGAAGGCCTGGGAATGGAGATGCACTGGAGACCATTACTAAGCCAGTGCCCTTCTGTGGGTACCAGGAGTTCTGGTTTCATACCAGAGTCACAGACTGGTTTGGGTTGGAAGGGACCTTAAAGCTCATCTCATTGCACCCCCTGCCATGGGCAGGGACACCTTCCACTAACCCAGGTGGCTCCAAGCCCCATCCAGGCTGGGTTTGTGATGCCTCTGTTTAAACACTTACTCTGTCTCGAGTGTCCTGTGTTCCAGCAGAGCTGGAAAGCTGAGGCCATCCTGATTTGTTATGGTTTTTTGTGGATTTCTTTGCTTTAACTCACCCCTCCAAGCCCAGAGCAGTTCAGCTGTGCCCAGTGCAGCCAGAGAACACAGCAGGGCGTGTGGGGAGGCAGGGGAGGGACCTCCTGTGCCCCATTAATTACAGTAGGAAAATGGACTCACTCCAGAGGCCTGATTTATTTCCAGAGTTATTGACAATCTCTTAAAGGGAATGATGGAATGAAAAGCGACCATCAGTGAGTTATGAAAGGTCAATAATGCCACAAAGGAACACAAACAGCAGGTCTGAAATCCAGCCCTCCCCACGTTCTGTTTGTGCAGCAATCTCACCCAGGGTGAGGGGCCTTTGGGGGAGGCCACAGCACCAGCTCTGCTCCTGCTAGAGGAGCCTCCAAGAGGGCAGGACATGCCAAGTGACTTCATGGCCCTTTAGCACTCTCAGCTAAGGTTATTTTGGGGAGCATTTCCTTAGCCCTGTGTGGGAGGCTGAGGAGCACACTCAGGTACAACACTCAGCAGGGTTTCAGCCCAGTGTTCTTACAGGGTCTCTGCACCCAGAGCTTCTGGCTTGGTTAGGCCATGCCAACATTATTGAAAGGGATCTTAAAACGTTGGCACCTTTTTTGCCTTGACAAAAAGATGCAAAGGGGTGTTAGAGAGGCAGGATCGGGCCCTGAGTGCTCACGGTTTGACCCTGTGCTGTGGTGTCTTCGGGAGATGGTTCTGTTGCCTAATTGCATGAGCTGATCTCCAAACAGTTCCCTTCCCTGTTTGTAAGCAGTTCACGGGCAGCTGTAATTGTTTGGGTCCACGGTGCGAATAGTAAAAAGAGCTTTACTTAATGACTGCAGGAGCCCTGCTCGAGTGAGAGCTCTCTGGTATTTATTCACACCAGAATTCACGAGGCTTTTGTTTTCCATGAACACTCCTGCAAATAAAAACTTGCTCACTCTAATGTTTATGAATAAATGTGCTCGTAAATGCCATCAAAGCAAATCAGCAGGGTTTTATTTATGCAAGAAGATGTGCAAATAAATGTTTGCTGTTTTCACCCAGCTCTGGTGGGTGTTTAGGCTGTGTTACAGCCGAGGCTTTGTGAGCTCTGCTCAGCATTCACACATTATTCTTATTTCCCATCTCCTCCTTTCCTACTCTCTGATCCTCCTGGTGAATCTCCGTGCCCCAAGGGAACATTTTTAAAGTCAATGTTTTAGGTGTTCTCCACATCCAGCATCTTGCTGGCTCGGTGGATAATGTCACAGGATCACTTGTAGGATGCCCAGGACTGGGAGGACAAGGGCCACAGGGGGTTGGAGGTGCAGCCTTGTGCTGTCACACACAGCAGGTACCCACGAGTGCTCTTTAGGCAGGTGCTGGCTCCTGGGGTGAGGGTGAGGGGTCTGTCTTGCACAGGAGAGAGGGAGGTTATTGCCATCCTGTCTCAATCAGTGCCCTAATTAAATATAGGAGAGGATTTTCTTTCTAAAATGTAAATGTCAAGCCTTGTTAAAGAAAATTAAAATGCACTGAAATGAATGTGGTAGGAACTGTGGAGGTGCTTAAGAGAGAGTATCTGTATTTATTAGGAAGGGAGCTAAAAAAGGAAGCATTTTTGGATCAGAGTTCAATCCTTAAACCAGGCCATAAGGATTTTATGCAAATTTCCCTTCAAAATCTGCAGTTAGGGACTGGTTCCAGGGGTGAATTCTATGTCCCAACCTATAAAAACTATAAAGGAATATAATCTGAGACTCACCTCTTTCCAGGATTTATCTGTGAATCTCCTGCTCTCACCAGGATCATTTGGGATTCTGTGCTGGCCACACTTTCTGAGAGTTGGACTTGAAGACTCAGGTTGT
The DNA here is from genome assembly GCA_013400415.1 of Scytalopus superciliaris. Taxonomy (NCBI): domain Eukaryota; kingdom Metazoa; phylum Chordata; class Aves; order Passeriformes; family Rhinocryptidae; genus Scytalopus; species Scytalopus superciliaris. The sequence continues at coordinate 316,330 of VXBX01004721.1, read as the reverse complement.
TCCCTGCCATTCCTTGTTCCCTTGAGTTCAGCACAGCACTGGAGTTCAGAATTTTAAAAACCTACGTTCAGCAATGTGAGCATCCCCATTTACAAAAAACCCTTTGTTCAAGCATCTCTTTCAACCCACAGCGAGTCTGAGTGTCAGTCAGAGCTTGTAACAGTCAAACCCAAAGTCGTGGACAGGAATTAGGATGGGGAATTCCAACTGAAAACTGAGTTGTTTCAAAGGCTTACGGGGAAGAGCTTCAGCTGATCCAGAGATGCTCCAGCCCTGAGCTGTGATCCTCAACCTGACCGAGGCTGAAACCAGACCTGTGTCTGTGCCTGCCCTGAAGCAGGTGAAATGTGCCTCTGCATGGCAGGGAGGAAACACAAAGTACAGCATTTTTCAAATCCAAGCTCATGTCTTTGCAAATATATGGAGTTTTTTGGCCTTCACAGTGCAACCATTGGTTTGTTGTTTCCATGCTAATACAAATTCTTGTATTAATAGGAGCATGGCCTTGGGTTTCTCCATCCGTATGGGAAAAAGTTACTTGTCTGATGGTAAACAAAGAACAGAAGAATTGATTCACTGTCTTCACTTTTAAAAAGATGGTATGAAGCCATAGTGAAGCAATTTTAATTGTGCCTGTGTAACACTTGGGATCAGTAAGATCATTTGTGTTCTGTTTTTAGGGATCGGGGTGCTCCGGAGCACACACGGCATTAGAAATGCAAAACATGACCGCATGTTCTCAGGGCTCTGTCAGAGGCACATGAAAGAGCACTTGTGCTGGGATGCTCAGCTCTGAGGGTATTCTCTGTTCAGAGTGTATTTACAGAGATGTATGAATATTTGATTAATGAGTCATGGTCTCTGGAGAAATTTAATAACTGTGCTGCTGTACAAAGCCAGCTCCTTCACTGTTAACACAGCTGCCAATAGTGTCACTGACACTGGAGCCCTTTCTGCATCTAATATGTGCTGGGGAGTAAATTCCTTCGTTGCAAGAGAATCCATGGGACACATTATTCAGTTATCTGTTTTGAACTGTTGCAGGCTCGATTTACAGCCCCTGATTTGTAAAGATTTTTCCAATGGAAACAAGCAGTGACACGTGAGCCATAAAGAGCAGTTTCACCAGGCTGTGTTGTTCCAAAAGTTAGTGGGAAGGTCACTTCAAAAGGAGAGTTGCTTTAAAAATTCAGTTTATAACATAGAGAAGGGACAATGGATGAAAGTATTCATGGAGAGCAGGCTGCTCCAGCAAATCCTTGCTGCCCTGAAAGCTGAGTCCAGTGGGATTCCTCCAGCAAGGAGAGGTTGTTCAGGGGTACACGACTCACAGGATGGGGCACGAGTTTTCTCCCCCATGTCACCAGAGCAGAACTGATCTGCATTGTTGCTGAGCACTTTCCCAAGACTAATTCACTGCTAATTTTATAATTTCTCCATTTTTATCCCTAATACCTACAAAGAGATCAATTTTCACTGATGAAGTTAGGGGTATATTTTAGTGGTGTTACTCCAGCTCAACTGCCTTAAATAATCGGGGGGAAAGTGTCAAAAAAAGATAAATTTAGTGCAGAGGCTTTCACTGGAAGCTTTAACTACAGGTTAGAATTATACATGCTATGCAGAATTTCCTGCAACACTTCTCCTTTGGGCCACAATGCATTACAGCAGACGTATAATGAAGCTGCTATAAAATCCGTGGTAATTAAGGGGGATTTGACAGTAATTGCAACAGTGAATCAACTTAATTATTACCTGCTTCAAAGAGAGCTAACCTGATGTTATAATCTAACCTTTCCTACTTCTAAAATGAGAGATTAAACAAGTATATGTAGCATTTAAGAATTAAATCTGTTGAGATAGAATTATATTAATATACTTTTCATATACATTTTATATCTGCATGTGTGTGTGTGGGTACAAAGCAGTGGAATGAGCAGCAGCAGGAGCTGACAAGCTGTGTGTGTGCATTCATAAAACAAACAGAACTGAGGTGAGGCAGCTCCTCTGCTGTTTGCTGAAAGCAGGGGGACCTGCACACAGAATGCTGCTGGAAAACCCTACAACACACACAACCCAGCTCCTTGAACAGCCTTGTAAAGGGGATGTGAGCAGTGGATTATCTTCCCGTGCCTAATTCTAAGCAAACTATTCTGAAATGCATGTAAGGCTGGCTGTAAAGCTGCAAAAAGGGGGGAAGGTGCTCGAGGGCTTTGCAGCCCTGCTCACACCACCCTGTGTGGCCACCCCTGGGCAGGGAATGTGCAGGATGGGATGCTGGGGGTCACACAGCACAGGGAGAGTCTCCTTGGTCCAGAACCAGTTTGCTGGTTTTCAGTGCCCTTGAACTAAAAAGAAACTTCTTTATAATGTCTTAAAATGGCTTTGAAACTGGGGCCTGAGCAATAGCATTCCATGGATTAGAATTATAGAGTCATGGAATCATTTGGGTTGGAAAGGCCCTTCAAGGCCATCGGGTCCAACCATCCCCCAGCACTGCCAAGCCCACCCCCCCATCCCCAGGTCCCCAAGGGCCCAGGATTCAGCACAATTCCCACTCTTGGTGCTGCTGGGAGAGTTTTACAGTTCAGACCCTGCAGTCTCTGCCTCTCTTACAGCAATGTCCAAACCTCCAGGGCGTTCCTTACCCTGCCTTCAGACAATCATCATGCTGGGTAGAAACAGCCCAGTCCTGGCCTGACCAGTGCAGCTCTTTCACCTCCTGCTGCAGGTGTACGAGCCCCAGCCCACTCACTCAGGGCCTACTGGCTGAGCCCGTGAATCCAGTCATCCCTTTGGCCTTTGATTTCAGAGGTTTTGGGATGGGTTACCTGAGAGCTGTCAGAGGCTCACTGATCCAAGCCCTTCTCCAAACTCTTCCCCAGAGTTGTGCCTGGCTGGTACATGCAGTGCTGTACCTGTGTGGCAGGTGGGAGGGAAGAGGTGCAACAATAAAGCATTAGCTTAGAAAAAAGAAGTGTGATCATCATCATCATCTTCATCATCATTATCATTGTGAAAACTTGCCCCACAGCAACTTTCACAAGAAGTTCATCTGCAAAAGTGACAAAATTCTCTTCAGCTGTGTTCTGAGGAGGGGTTTGACCATCCAAGTGGGGCACTGAGGGACTGACTCCTGCAAGCCCTTATAATAAATCTGCCAGCATTTACTTCTCCTTGTTATCTTGTGGGTTAAAGGTGTTGCCTGCCATGGGGCTGTGATTTAGCTCTCTGGCAAGGACAAAGCCTGAAACTGCATTAAGGCAGAACCAGCTCATCTTTAGGACATACTTCTAGAGATTACAGCTGCTGAACCTGCCTTAAAGTAAACTTGGAAGTCCACCAGGCTTTGTTTGAGGAGTGTTTACAGTAAAAATGATACAAAAAGCCAATTGAGCTGGGTGGCAATGAAAGAACTTCATTCTGTTGCTGGCCTTGTAATTATAAATTCAGAATAAATATCTCACTTGCAGGGGAAAGTCCGTGCATAGACAATGTAATCTCTCCATCAGCAATCACACCTGGAAACTGTGGAGTCCTTCAGGTGCCTGGGAATTCATCCCAGGACGTGTCCAGAGGGCATCACACCTGTGTCTCCTACTGAGGCTTTTAGCTATGGTGCTCCTTCCTGAAGCCATAGAGAGATCCTCTGCCAGGACTGTGAGCAAAGACACTTCAGGCTCCCAGGAAACATTCTCCTGGGAATTAGCACCAGCAATGTTGAGCGGCTGTGGATAAAACCATGATCCCTCCTACAATTCCACGTTGAGAAAGGGCTGAGACTCCCAAGACTCTCAACACCTGCAGCCTGGAGTGCTGTAGCCCCCAGAACACTCATTCCCACTTGGAATGTGCCTCATGTGGGACAGACTACAGCAAACCCTGGGCTGCCCATGATGCTCATCCCTCTTCCTGGGAGCTGCTCGAGCCAAGCACAGGTTCTGGTGTCCCAGGGCTGTGTCCTGGGGCCAGCAGTGCTCCTGGGTGAGGGGAGGCAATGGCACACTTTTTAAATAACAAATTTTCACTGATGCCTTTTGCTATTTTTACAATGCATTTTAAAATAAATGAAAGATTAACACAGAAAAAAGTCCTTCAGGTGCATGCTCAGGAACTACTTTTTCATAAGGTTTTAATGGATTCAGGCTTGAGCTCCACTAAAATCTGGATTTATTAGAAACGCTCCATGCATTTCAATGGAGTTTTTCTCATGAATCTGGATATTTTACATTATTTCAATAGAGCTGACCCTCTGTTTCATTAGAAATGCTCCAATATAACCCATGGAGCATTTCTAATGATTCTGGTTTTACAGCAAATCCAAGGGTCAGCTGTACTGAAAACAATAGTGCTAACCTCTAGGTTTATTAGAAAAATGCTTTCTGTCTCAATGGAGCATTTCTAATAAATCAGATAAATAGGGATCTCCCACAAAAATGCCCTGCTGGTGAAACAGACAAATGGGTTCCTTGTTATTGAGATTTTTTTTAAAAAACAAAGATAGTTTAATGGACTTTTTTGTTGCTCTTCGTGGTGTGATCCCCTCCTATGCAGAGTTTAGGTCTTCCCTGTGAAAAACTGAGTAAATATCCCATATGATTCCATCAGAAACAAGCACTGCTGCCTCAAACTGTCACACATTTCCCCCCTCACCCATGAGGACACTGTGGCAAGGCCAAATTCCAAGATGGGGCTGTGTCAGGTTGGGGTTTGGGGGCTGGGCTGGGCCCTTCATGCCCTGCAGAAAGGGGAGGGAGGGTGAGTGTCAGACCAGCTCAGCACTGGGGTCACCACTGGCCCACGATGGGTGCACAGGACATTTAAGTGCAGCAGCTGACAGAGAGAATTATTTAGGCCTTTAAGTTTGCTTCTGATTTCAACAGCAAAATAACAAAGGTCATTAAGTGCATGGGCCACAAGAAAAGGTAAAAAGGTACCTGACAGAAACCACCTCGACAGGCCTCTCTCTGCATCGGGTCATGGAGAAGTTATACCCTGTGGGATGAAGCTGTGGAGACCCATCACCATCCCTTGGGATCATCCTCGTGGTGGACAGGTGAGTGTTTGTAGGTGTCTGTGCACAGTCTGTGGGGCACATGGCAGGAGCTGCACTGAGAGCCTGGGTGGGAAGCCTTCTCCTCAGCACCTGGAGCCATCAGGAACAGGAATCTCAGCCATGCACTGGTGAACTGTTGATCCAGTCCAGGAGGAGTAAATGCAATGCTGTGAAATGCAAAAAAAAAGCCTTGGTAAGCTGAGACAAAGCTTTCTGTTAAGAGGAAAGGCCAGTGAGGTAATTTCAGTGACTCAAGATTTGGTTAGAATGTTGTGTATTGGTTGAATGTACTCCAGACTGTCCAGATTTCCCTGTGGTTCAAATACCACACACTTACTGCACTTGATTCCCTGTTCTCTCTCCGTGAATTGCAAATCCTGGGCTGAAAGCCAGTTAGTCTCAGTCTGAACAGTATCCCAGTGCTCTTCCCTGCACTGCCCAACAACTTCAGGAAATCTGCTGACCAGTTTCTCTAAAAACCTGAAAATAAAACACCCTGCAGTGGTGACAAATCCACAAACCCAGAGACTCCACTTTAGAAATGATTGGTGTGTCTGAGTGCTCCCTTTTCCTTATGAAGTTGGGTGATTTTTCCCAGCAGTGAAAATGGAGAAGTCCACAATGGAGCCAAACAAAAGAAATGTTACTGTGGGGTGCTGGGTGTCTTCCTACCTGCCTGGTGCTGGAATATGGGATTGTGGCAGTGTGGGAAGGTGCTGAAACTGCCCTTCCCCAGGGTCAGGGGTGTGAGCACCGCTGATTTTCCTGTGCAGGGGTTTCTCCCTACAAAAGTTCCTGCTGCAGCACCGGTGTCCTCTAAATGATAAACAAGTTCTTTAGCAAAAACCTGCAGGTCAGGGTGGGAGCCTGCTCGGTCAGGGGGATTATAGCACAGCCAGCAATGGGATTTCAAGGCTCTTCCTACCCCAGGGGCACTGGAAATATCAGCACCAGGCCCACCCCCTCCCCGCTCAGAGGAGCCTCAGCAGTTCATCATGTCAAGCCGTGCTGCTGAGTGCTGTGTCTGGGGCCTCTGGCTGTCAGAGGCACGATTTCATCCCGGGCTCCCTAAGGCCATATAGAAAGCCTAAAATGTTCATTTATGTTGCTTATTGTCTGGCCAAACCTCTGTGTGCTTAAAAAATATCCCAAAGTTTAAAGGCTGATCCCTGGTTGTGGTGGTTTCGAAATTTAGTTGTTATTTCAAAAAGTTAAATACATTTATTGTTCTGAGCAGCAATGCCTTTGTCAGCTCTTAGTGATCCCACAGAAAGTGTTTCTATAGGAAATGTTCCCTTCTGTGACGTGACTTCCTGAGCTCAATCTCACTGTATTTTTGCAAAGCAGCTCCACTAAAGACAAATATCACTAATTCAGAGATACCTGTAAACTTGTTGTACGTAATGGATGAGTATTTATGGATATGGGAACTTGTGCCTTGGTTTATCAGAATTTCCGTGTTTGTGCACATACATTTCTGTGTTTGTGCACATATATTTCCATGTCTGTGCCCACGTGTGCTGCAGAACAGTGTTCCTGTAATAATCACTGCGGGGATAAGTGTTTATAACATGCAGATTTATGTGCTTTCTGCGTTCAGTGTCCCTGCGTAGCCAGAACTTCTGCCGCTGCTCAGAATTTATTCCAGCTTCCCACACGAGCTCTTTCAAACAATGCTAATTGTTTCAGAGCCGAGATCATCGATGATAACTCTTTCAGGGATTGTCATGTTGTCTATAAATATTTAGCTGGATTGTATTTGCCCACGCAGCCCCGTATTACAGATGAAAAGGCAGCATCTGCCGAAATTAAAAGTGGCCGCGCTTTCGCTGCGGCTTAATTAAATGCCAAAATTTATCTACATTAACAACAAAGTGGCGAAATTTATTGATCAATTCACATGATATAAGTTGACAAATGGCCCGGGCCATTTCCATAATTCTCTACACGTGTTGGAGGCCGTAATGAGCGGGGGCCGGGGCCGGGGCCGGAGCGCCGCGGGGCTGAGCCCGGCGCTGTGCGGGCTGCGCAGCCCTGTACAGATGGGCCTTTGACAGTCCTACAGCTGTTCCCCTAATTGTCCATTAAGTGTTCTATTGATTCCCTGATTCAAAGTACATGTCTTTCAGCCCGGCCTATCGTGTGAAGTGGCAGACACATTCCTCCTGGAATGACAGAGCTGCTTGAAACCTAAAAATGTGGGCTGCCAGTTCCAATTGAGGAGCCCGCGCTCAAAGCAAGGCTCGCTTAAAGGAGCTTTGTGAGAGCGCCTGAGATTGGAGTTTCGAAACTTTTAGCATCAATCAATTAAAGCGGCGGCAGCAGCAAAAGTGGTAATTCCTCGTTAGCGGCTCGCACGTGGCTGGCAAAGCGCTGCCTGAGGATGCCCCGTTGTGATAATCGGGGTTAGATCTCGTTTAGCTGGATGCAGATTTTATTCTCGGCCCCCTTTGACATATCCAATGATATTCTCATTTGACTTGCAAGTTCACTTTCAGCATTTTTTTAAAGGAAAATCATCTGCAATTCCAGCTCATGCCAGTCAGGAGCCTGTTTAAAACCATCTGCCTTTAATCTGAAGAGTGAAGGATAAGATGCATATCTGTTGCAAGGACCATAAATCTTCAAAGAAACAAATAGCCACAGATAAAACTGTAAAAGTTATTTAGTTCTCTTCCAAAAGAGGTTTATTAATCTAAAATTTCCAGTCCATTGTGTCATGATTTGGTTATCTCACTGTATCTCATTTCCTGCAGTTGTATAAGCCTTGTGTATCAAGCAAAGAGATGAGAGTCTCAGAGCTTAAACTTGATCACTCGTGTTCAGATCTATCACTGGAGCCAGGGAAAAAAATTGAAATGTAAAAAATAGCCACCTGAAGAGAGATTTGGGCTGTGCGGATTTTTATTCCAATTTCCTCTTACTTCACTGAGATGTGTATGAAGAGATTTTATTATTCAATTGAAACTGGGTTTTAAACCCTGGTTTGTCTTTTTTAACGCATAATTCCTGGTAGAAGGAACACAAAGTGTTTGTAGACTCACTGCTTGGGAACCATCCGTGGGGGTTGTGCACAAAATGAGCTTTTCCCACATGCCACCAGTTTTATTCGCCTTTATATTTAAAAATCCCCATCATGTAAAAGAGACATGAAACTGGTTTTGATAAAGCTTCAAATAAGGAGAAATTATTGATTTCTATCTTTATAGTTAACAAAAAACCACTGTGCTGTGAGTGTTTAATATCTGCTTGTTCTTTAATCAGCCCCTTACAGCCTCGCCCACGTGGGTGTTGCACCCCAGGTACCTCTGGGGGGTTTTGTGTCTGAAGCCTTCACCCCCAGTCCCTATTCCACAGATTCACCAAGTGGGGCAAACAGATGACTTGGACCCATCAATCAAATTAGTTACAGCCTTTTAATTTAAACAAGAGGCTGATTTGAACAGAATTAGATTTTTTTTTTTTTAACCTTAACCTATTTGTCTTTGGGACATCAAATTTACAAGCAAAGGCAATGTTTAATCCTAAGAAGTAAGAGTGAAAACTCAGATGGGGATTCCAAGGATACAAATGAAATTTCCACTCATACATCAAAGGCAAACAAAGAGAAGAAAGGGGGGGGGGAAAGAAGAGAAAGGAAAAAAGAAAAAACGAAGAAGTGGTATGTAAGGGAGGCATTTGACATTTTATAACCAGTTTCTCTCTCTACTCCATAAAAAGAATATGTGTCAAATTAAAGAAATGGGGTAGGAAGCTGTAGAACACATTCCCAGGCATTTCTCATTTTAGGAGTGAAAGGCTGGGGCAAACTCACCAAGAGCCCCCTGCACCAGGGCCAGAACCCACCCGTTTGTTGGCACCACCCAAAGGGGAAACTGCAGAGCCTCTCTGATATAATAAACCATTTATTGGTACCTGCAAAACACTTGTAAATCCACCTCGACTCCAGCGCTCTCAATTACACCCTCAGCCAGTTTTTTAAAAAGATTTTTAGAAGCTTTCAAGTGTGGACTTTTGTCTTGTTGAATGAACTTCAGCTACACTAAATTTTAAGTAAATTTGTGATGACTGAGCAATATACATTGGCTGAGCTAGAATCCAATAACCCACAGGACAAATTAATTTTCAACAAAAAGGGCAGAAACCTCAAGTGCCATGAGTATATGGAATCTCAGTCTATCTCTCTGGAGCCATTTTTGCAAATCACTACAGCTATTCATAATCTAAATCAGTCTCCTTTAGCAGCAGAAAGATCTTTTTTCATGACAAAACAGAAGATGACATTCATTAGTGCCTAACTTGCATAAGCTACCTTAAATTTATTGGTGCTCTTATACTTATCTGGGTAAGAATTCCTTTGTCTACAGCTATAGGAAAATTCCGGACGTACTACTTAAAAATATAAATTGTCACTTTTATCAGAACTTTTGGCAGTTTACTTTATTTTAGAAGTAAAACTGGTGGTTAAGGTTTTAAGGCTTCCAATGGGCGTTGTTTCAATCACGGTTGATCTGCACCCAGGATGGCAATTCTGATCTGAGGGAGCAGCTGGACAAAAACCCAGGGAACTGGCGCTGCCTGGAGCACCAGGCACTGACTTTGCCCAGGTTTAAGTACAACTTCTGGCATTGCAAAAGAATCCTGTGAGCTACTTGTGGATTCAGGGCAGAAAGACAGACAGGACAGTTCTCCCTCTTACCCTCTGATGGATCATTTCTTACATGGAATGTCATAGAATCATATCATGGAATGACAGAATGGTTTGGGGTGGGAGGGACCTCAAAGCCCACCCAGTCACCCCCTGCCATGGGCAGGATCACCTTTCACTAGCCCAGGTTGCTCCAAGCCCTGCCCAACCTGCCCTTGAAGTCCTACCAGGCCATCCCAACCCACCTGCAAATATCCCATATCCTACAGGAGCTGCAGAGCCTGATTATTGTGGAAATGCACATCAAGTCAGTGTATAGGAAATAAAATATAAATGGATTTGCTTTAATGTGATGCAAGTGAATCCCAGTCTTCATCCACCTGTTTTATAAACTCCATTTCCTGTCTCGGGTACAGACTGTTAATTCTTAAATGCCTTTAGCTTGATGTTTCCTACTTGGGATACAACTGCAGGAAGTATTGTGACCTAAAGATTGACATACATGTCATTTGTGCAACTGCTTTTTATTTCTTTGTGCAGAAAAAAGGGTGGGATAAGCATCTGTGGCAGCCTTTGTTACAGCCTGGATAGAGCCAAGTGATCACAGAGTCGCTCTTGCCTCAAAACACATCAACGTGGTTTCAATTATAGTTTGTTTTATAGGCTGAGAGTGGACAGGGATGTTTGAATGACAAATGAGGGAGATAAAATAATGAGAATGGTGGTGGCTGTGCCTGCTCTCTGTTTCTGGGTGGAATGACTTGCTGTGGGAGGTCCCACGACCCTGGGAAGGAACTACTGAAGTGCTTCCAGCCCAAGGCAAGAGAGGAAAGAGTTCCCACAGCAGGGCAGGGGCTGCTCTGATCCTTGTTCCTTGTACCGAGGAGGTTTGGTCCTGGCCAAGGTAATGAGGAAATGAGGCTAATACGTAGCTACAGAAAACTTATCGGAATTAATATTATCTTCACTTAGCAAATCAGGCTAAAAGAATAAAGCAAAATTACCTCTCAAAGCCTCCCACCAGGAGCACAACTGTGTTCATTCATCAAGCACAGGTCCTGTCTCGGATTGAGGGAGAGTGATCAGATTTAGGGCTGGAAAACACAACAAAGGGTTTGTGCTGTAGACAGGAAAATTCTTGTGAATTAATTTGCTCGTTCCCCTCCTCTTCCCACCCCCAAAGTCGAGTAAAAGTTCAGGTGAGCTCTTACTCCGGGCCATCTCTCTCTGGAGAAAGGCAGCTGTGTCATCCCTGTTTTATCACCCCCACGCTGTTCCCAGCTCAGCCTCCGTGGGTGACCTTGGCCGGTCGTTTCCTTCCTATAAAGTGGCAATTGGGCTGTTTACTCCCCTCCCCGAAGTGCTCGGGAGCTTAATTAATACCTGCCCTGAGATGCTCAGAAGGTGCTAAAGTGTTGCTATGCACCAAGCCCAACCTTTGGAGCTCTAAACCTGGAAGAGGAAAGAGACTCTCAGGGATGTGACAGGAAGGTGCCAGGGTCGGGTGAGTGGATGATGTCCTGCCTCTCTGCAGTGACCCTTCCCTATGACTCTCATCTCTCCACGACAGTTTTCCCATCCAAGCTCCAAACTCTACCCAGTGATGCTCCTCCAGCCTATTTTCTTCAGGAAACAGAGGGGCAACACTTGAACTGAAAGAGGAACATCAGTTTATGGGAAGGAACACAACTAGCCCCTTGAGATCTGAGCATGGAAAATCCTGGTGCTCCTGTACACCTGGAATGAGGAACCTGCAGGGTTTCACCAATGCCTGTGATTTGTGGAACACGGATGGCCCAGCCTGGCCACGCTCTGTGCTCCTCTCCCCTGTGGTTAGTCAGGAGAAGCTGCCACAGGACTGGGGGCAGATCCAATCAGGCCCCAATGTTTGCTCAGGATTGTCAGTTTTTAAACTGCAGCCTCTGCAATGGCCAAGCAGTTTGTCCTTCCTTTTGAAGCTGATGGAGAGCACAACAAAATGGCTCAGTTATGAAGTTGCCATAGCTGGATCTCTTTAAAAGTGAGTCCAACCTAATTGCAGTTGTGCCTGGCTGGGAGGGAATCTCTGCTGTAATTTGGCAGTCTCAGGATGGTGCTGGGTGGGTGGCATAAAATAAGGAGTCATTTCACTCCCGTCAGGGTGCTGGGTCTGCAGCTTGAGCTCACGTGTTGAAATGAAGGTGAGATTTGTTTAAACCTCTGCGGGAATGAGCGAGCCATTTGCAGCTGCTGCCCTGCCCAGCCTGGAGTGGCAGCACAGGGGGCAAGGAGCTGAGGGCAGGTGGGATCAGGTGAGCCACCCAGAAATTCAGCAGGTTCTCCTGGACAACGGTGAGGTTCGTGAAAACTGAAACCAGAGGGATTCAAACTGTTCTCCTCAAAGCATATGAAAATCATATGCTTTAAAAAACAGAGAGGAATACAAGCTCTAAGACTGGAGGGGGCACACTGCAAACTGTTGCTTCCCATCAAATTTTTAGAGCCTTCAGGAAACCCAGGGAGCCCACACTGCCCACCCACTGTCTTTTTCCAAAAAGATTTGGGGAAGTGACTCAAACATTAGTTAAAAATTTAATAAAAGCATTAATAAAAAAATTAAAAATTCATCAAAGCATTAATAAAAGGAAGTTGTATCATCTCCAGCATTTATGTTAACCTACAACAGAGCTCCAGTATTTCCCCAACATTAAATACTCCAAATGCTGCAGGAGGAAAAGAAGGATTTATCTTAGGGGGGGGTGTTTGGTATTCAGAGATGTTGGAGTGTTGTGTTTTCTCTCTGTTGTTTGGGCCTTTCCCTACCAAGGGTTTCTTTCTCTCTCTGCTACAGAGTTTTTCCTAAGACTTTTCAAAGCCCTCAGAAATGGGGGACTGACTATTATGAATGAATGTAGAGCAAACAAACCACCAGACGGCCCAAAACCAAGCCCTGAAAATCCAGTGCTCGGGTTTCTCTGAGCAGCAGCTCACCAGAATTACCCACGAGCGACTGTTCTGGGCTTGGCTGGATCTTGCCCATTTAAAATGAGAATAAAGGCACGATGACAACAACTTTCACTGGGTCGTTTTTGTAAGTAACACAGAGAGAAAAATAACAAAAAAAAAAAAATTAAAATAAATCGGAGAGTACCCCCCTATACAAAGCATGATTTTGGCAAGAACTACTCTGTGTGACCATGTGTGGGTGTTACCTGTGCCTGCACTTGCTTTATTTATTTCACGCTGCCATGTCAGAGCACCCAGAACTGGACACGGGATGCAAACCAGACCTTTGCAGAGAGGGGAGCTTCTGCAAAAGGATAAATAATCCCTTTGACTCGTGCCCTGGTTGACGTGCCCGTTCCCTCACACTTCAGAAGTGGCGAATGAGAGGTCTGATTAAACATGATACAAAAAGAGCTTGCAAGGAGCTCTGTTTACTAACATTTCAATTTCTATGCCTCATTTATTAGACTTAGAATAAAAAGGTTAGAGGGGTGTTTGGGATTGTCTTTAACCTTGATGATATTTCCACTGAAGCAGCATAATGGCTCTTAATTGCTTAAGTGAAGAGAACATGTTGACATGTCCTTCTTTGTGCTTAAAGCTCTGTGCCTAAACCATTATGCTAATTCAAGCATTATATACACCAAAGTATTTATGGGACTGACACAAGTGATGTTGCAGGTAAAGGGCTGTGAAATGGTCTGTAAACAGAGAGAATTGATTCCAGGCCCAAAGCAATGCTGTTAAAGTCACAGACATTGAACAGCCAGCCCTACGATTTCTATCCAGATTGTCACACTGGGTCAGGCAGTGTCAGCAGGGCTGCTGTTAGAGATCAGCTGGGTGGCTTTGATAATATGTAAACCAACCACAGCAACCCAAATTAACATGGAAGCAGGACTCGACTGGGCCTTTTTGTCCTGAGTGCGGCACTTTCGGTCACAGAATATTCAGCTGTAGCCTTTGCTGAAAGAGGGACATGTTTAAAAGCAGCCCAGCTTGCTCCTGCGTTTTCCCTGCTCAGGCAGCACTGCCACTGGAAGGGATCACAGGGAATATGTGCATCGTGTGGCCCCTGTTCAAACACAGAGTCCCATCAGGGGCTTGCTTTGCTTATCCAACACATGGACTGGGATGATGATCTGTATTATTTTCCACCTTGGCTCTAAGGCTAACAGGGAGGTTTCACCTGGTGCTGAAATAATTTATTATCTTGCTTGGTTGGTTACTAATAACCCATAGTTTTGGGCACTGGACAGAATTTTGAATATATAATTTCATTAAAAACCTGCATCTAATTTACTGTTTGCATTCCACTGATTTTGGACACCTAAAGGAGACCGATCAGCTGTGCCTTTATTTCTGCTTGTTTTTATTCTTGAGTCTGGAGTACTTGCACTGACACTTCTCCCTTTGGTTTTAAAATGCTGCCGAGTAATGGCTTAGTCTCTGTATCTTTTTTTGTCCACTCAGAGCAGACATTTCACTGATTTTCCTCTTTTTAAATGCCACAAGAACGGTATCATTCATCCTACACCTCACATGTGAAATGTAAACCTCAGAGAGAAGGCCCATATTCACAGCAGTCTGTAAAGCATTATCACACTTAAGTGATTATTTAAACAACAAAATAATGTAAATAACGGCAAAATAACAGACTTAATAACAGCTCTTTTTACAAAAAGAAAAATAGAAACATTTACCTTGAATTCACTCAGGTGTCCCTTGAAGCTGATCCTTCAATGAAAAAGAAATTTGAGATTCAACAGACCTGAATATAGATAAAAATCTAGAAAAATATGGACTAGTTGTACCTATTTCTCACCAGCTCTGCATTTCCCAGCAAAGCACACCCTGGTCATAGATCAGCATTTTCTCTTTTTTGCACTCCGGGATACTTCTGAGTTAATGTCATTTTATAGATTGCTGCATCACTAAAAAGAATTACACTGCAACAACATTTCCTGGCCATGCTACTCCGAAAGATTCTGGAATTAAGCATTTGAGATGAGCATGCCCACTGAGATTCACTGTGTGCTGCCATCCCTGGGATCACAGACATAATAGCATAACAAAATACTGGAGGAGTGGGAAGAGATGTGTTTTTCAGTTTAGATGTTGGAACAGCAGAAGGTGCTGGGGCTGTTTAGCCCCAGGAACTCCCTTCAGTCGTGGAGTGAGTCATTTTGCAATATTCAGAAAAGTCAAATTAATGGGTGAAGGACCTGCAGTAACTGAAGGGAAGGGTGGTTACATTAAGAGGCTGAAATAGGATGCAGGACCCAAAGTGGTAGCAAAGATTGCCCTTTGTGAATTTGAGCAAGACACTTAATCTAAATCTCCCTTTTCAGTCTGTAAAATGGGGCTGACAGCATTTCCTCTCCTATTGAGATGCCTGGACAGACAGGGATCATCCCAGCTCCTCATCCAGCAGATCCTCTCTGCTTTCCCCACCAGTCAGCCATGCATGGCTGTTTGCAGCCTCTCACAAATATATATGTATCCCCCCAAACACCCTGCTTGGGAAATGGGTTTCCAAAATATGACAGAGGATATTTTTGGCTGTGTTTATCCTAAATGGCAGGATGTTCATCCCTTTGAAAATGCTGTGAGGCTGTTTAAGATTTATATGTTCACTGAGTGGTCACTATCAAGTTGAAAAATGATATGTATTATCTTCAAAAGCAAATTTTCTTGCCCAGTATGATCAACAGCCCTTGAACTGTAAGAATTCTACCAGACTAAAATATAGTGCAACGTTTCTTTAAGTTACCTACTTTCTGGTTTTCTCTCACCTTGGGAAATGAAAACAGAACAGTCTGTCTCACATTCGCTTCTCAACATTTGGAATTTGTAAGGATTTCAGCTTTTCTTCCCTTTGTAAGATGTCAAATGGGGAAATAAAGACTCCTATGAAGCAAAACAATGTAAGGTGAAACAGGTCTTTAAAAAGAATGAGTTCAGATAAGTTGTTTGAAACAATAACATAATTTTCTGAATTTATACTAAGATGTGCTATGGTAACATGTAATGTGATGGATCAGTGAGGTCTTCGGTTTCCATTGCTTAATTGTGCTGTGGCTGAAGGTTCTGGGGCTGTGGTGATGCAAAATTCCCAGGTGCTGAGAAGGATATTCACTGAGCTTTGGGAGGCTCAGATCCACCCATTGTGCCAGGGTTTGGTTTCCTGAATTAATCACTTGGAGGGAAACACTTTGGTCCAGACGATGAATGAGACACAGTTGATGAGGGGAGGGAAAATTGACTCTTTGTAAAAACCCCTCCAAAGTGATGTGTGGGATCTTCTCCTTGAAGGAGAACTCAGGAGAAGAGGGTTCTGGGAAGACCAGGAGCTTTGCCTGGCTGTGTTCCAATGACATGTCCATACCAACCCAGCATTCCCAATATTCCCACCCCACACATGTTTTTCCCAGCCCCATGGCACTGACCTCTGAGGGCTGGGGCTCCCCAGGGCTCCCACAC
>VXBX01004721.1:260158-297658 GCA_013400415.1 Scytalopus superciliaris | reverse complement strand
GGTTCAGTGCCTGAGCCAAATGTTAAAGTTATTTGTTCTTGTCAATAAACTAAACTTTACTGTGACCCTATGTTTTTATTATGCCACGTGTGTTTTAAGATAGGATGTTACTGCTTGGACTTCTGCTGAGCCCTGTAAATATTGTTGGAGGGGGTAGGAGGGAATATTCCCAGAGCTGGCACTGGGAGCCTGCCAGTGTCAGGCAGCTCATTCCCAGGGGCTGCAGGAAGTGTCAGTCCTGGCCTTTCATCCTGTGTGGTTGAGTTTTAAAGCCTTGCAGGTCTGAAGCACCCTGATCAACTTGCCTTCTGGGCTGAGGTTTTCTTGTAGGGGTAGAAATGCAAGGTGGTGAGAGGTGATTTCACACCTCAGAGCTGCCATTCCTCTGACCAAGGTGTCACAGTATTTTCTGGGTGCAGAAGAGAAAGGCCAGCCCTGGGAGGAGGCAGTGACAGCTACCCAAAAGCAATGGAAGCAAGGCACAGCCAGGATAACTGGCATTGCTAGGCTACGTGCCAGCCTTACATCTCAAAATACATTTCCTTATTCCCATTTCCCTGTGGGGAGACTGAGGCACAGACAGATTTTTGCAAGCTCTACAAGCAAGTTCAGAGAGACCAAGGAATAGTAATTTAAAATAGGGCTTTCCAAACTTTGAACCATCTGTGCAGACTTTCAGTGTAATTTCCCAATTTAAAAAATAATGGCCATCTTCCCTTGGAAGAGTTTTAACATCACCTAGTTCTTCCTACCTTTTGGGCAGGCTCTATATTTGGCAGGGAAGTCATCAAGGGTATATGCTCTGGCATTCCCACAAAAGCCCATCTAAAGTTGGTTGAGTTACAAGCTTTTGGAAAAAAATAATCAGTCTAGAGAAGCTCAGGAGGCATTTAAATCTCTCTGAATTTCATGAAGACTCCACTTATGCTGGGCATAGATCCAGCTTGGATGCTCCATGGTTGCTACTCTGAAAGCTTCAGGTAGTGCCAGGAACAGAGACTGGGCTGAAAAACCCAACAGGGAAGGGATTGCCCCTCACACCTCCAGGAGCTGATCCTGCCCCTCTGCAGGGGGGGACAGAAGCTGCTTCATTTTCTGGCTTGGGGGAATGGGTGGCTGGAGACTGAGCCTTGCTCCAAGAACAGATTGCACCAGGGTAAAGTGGATCGAACCTGGGAATAGTGTGAGGCACCAATTTCCCAGCTACTGCAGGTTAACATGTCATGGAATCCCTTTCCTCATGCCCTGCCTGAGTCAGAAAAGCCTGGCCCACTGGAACAAACCTTGGCCTAGATACTGAAATAAGATCTGAGATACCTGTCCTGCCATCTGCTTCCTGCAAGGAAGTATTCTGGGAAGTAAGCTTGCCCACGTGCTGGGCCATGTGCATCCTGGCAGGTCACCATTCATAGAATCCTGGAATGGTGGGGGTTGGGAGGCAACCTAAAGACCATGTAATTAATTCCAAGCAGTGACACCTTCCACTAGTCCAGGTTGCTGCAAGTCCTGTCCAACCTGGCCTTGAACTATTGCTACAGGATTTTCAACATTATTAAAAAAAAACATTATTCAGGGTACACGAATCCTGAGGAAAACAAAACTCACAATGAGGGATAACAGGGACTGAAAGAGGCACAAGTGAGTCGAAGTAACATCACCCAGAAAACTTCAATACATTTTCCCTGACTTAAATGGGTTTCATTATGCACCTTTAGCAATGAACTTTGGGTACACTGTGTGCACAGGGACATATTTCACATCTAAGGGTTACAGTATAATTAATAGAATTCATCTACAGAAAACAGGTGAGTGTGAACTTGTATCTGACCATCTGTGGCATGTCAGGTACAGCTGATGGCATAAGGAATACAGTTTCCTGCACATACCACATCAGTGTTGGGATACTGGTCTATTATTATCATAACACAAGTAAATTCTGGGCTTTAACATCCCAAAAATACCCTTGTAAGAGATCAGGGTGCTCTGAGCCTTAAGGGCCAACTGAGAGAACCCCAAAAGTAGTGTTTGAGGTTAGTCTCAGATTATATTTGTTGAAAAAGAAATGTTCTCTAGTTGTGCCAGGGGAGGTTTAGGATCACCTGGATCTGATGCTG
Source organism: Scytalopus superciliaris (assembly GCA_013400415.1). NCBI lineage: Eukaryota > Metazoa > Chordata > Aves > Passeriformes > Rhinocryptidae > Scytalopus > Scytalopus superciliaris. Next base: position 295,544 of record VXBX01004721.1, on the reverse strand, counting down.
GATTAGTTGGGCAGCAGGGAACCAGCAGTCCTGGTCTTCAGTGGAGCTGCTCTGGACTCCTTGTCATGCAGCAAAATCTTCCAGGAGTGCCCAAATGTGACAGCAGAACATCTGGGGGGTTGCAGCATGAAATGTGCTGCCCCTTTCCCCTCCTAGGGTTGAAAGAAAAACATTTAAGTTACTGAAACAAAAATAGGAGTGGTCATTAAAATTTGTGGAATAGGTATTTATTTATTCCCCATAAAAAAGCATGAATTAGAATAGGACATTGCAAAGCTGCTCCATAAAGGAAATTGCTTCTTCCCTTGGCACTCAGTGGTTTTCTTTGTGGAACTTTTCCATCAGAACCTTGAAGTGCAGTATTTCAAATTCCCATTCCCTCCTGTTTCCCTCCAAGCAACTGAATGATTGTCTAGTTACCCACACGGTGTGAAGGGACTCTCAGTGTCTCAGGGGGTTGGAACCTCCATCTCTGAGCAGGGAAACAGAAATTCCTTCAGGTTTTGGATATTTTAGACACCAAAATTACAGAGGAATCACAGTTAGATCCAATGTCTTGGATCACAGTTTTGGGTGCTGCAAAAACGCTTGAAGGATTCCCCCTGGACTCTGAATGGCTTTTATTCCCAAAGCAGCTCCCTAATTTCTGAAAATCTCCAACTTCTCCCTTTTCCTTCGACCCACCAGTGGCACATGCCCTGGGACAAGGAATGAAAGCCCTTCCTTAAGCCCAGCACTGTTTTTCCCCTCCTGCCTCTCCAGTCCTGGCAGCCCAAGGGATTTGTGCTCCTCTGACTTGTGTTTGCCTGTCCATCCCCAGCCTGTTTATCAAGCCTCAAAAAAATTCTGAGCAATTATTTCATTTGTTAAAATGCTCAATGCCCATTTTAAAAACCAGTGTTTAAAAATTCTCTGGTAAGCTAAGAAAATAAATACCATTCAATTTTTGGGGAGAAGGCTAAGTGAAGAATTAACTGAGTTGGAAGAAGCAGCACTAGTGGAGGTCAGGTCTTTCCACCAGCCTTTGCTGGGACAGGTTTGAGCAGGTTGCACAAAGCCACCAAGAGCAAAGAAGGCACTGAGATACAGGAGACCACACCAGCCTGGAGCAGGCCCCACATTAAGCTGCAATTAAAGCATCCTGAGAAGATCTTTTAGGTTTCTGCCCAAAGATTGGGCTGAGGGACAGCCCACAGGTCAGAGTCACTGGCTGTACCTTCTTGCTCCTCACAGTGCATGGAACCACAGGCAGGAGGGGTTTCCAGTGACAGCCCCTCTGCTCAGGGAGAGCTGGAACACAGAGCAGCAGCCTTTGCTTCAGCCAAGAGCTGTTAGTGGGGGTCCCTTCCCTTGGCTGCCTCCTCCTCACTCAGCATCCTCTGCATGGGCCCACCAGAGAGTCCCAGGGGAGGGACAGAACGATGAGGCAGAGAGTCTCTTGTTCATCATAAGTTCTTAAACAGGGAAAGAGCAGATCAGGACTGGCACTGTGGCTGCTGGGGATTAATATTTAAGCACACATCCCTCCTTGCAGCCTGTCACTCTTGTCACCTGCACCACTGTCCTCCATCAGAACCCTCCTTGGGGCTGACACCTCACTCAATCAGGGCAGTGCTGCATGAGCTGTCTGCAGGACACCAGCCCAGCCTGGAGGNATGTCCCCCCTGCCCCTGGAGCTGCTGGGGGATGTGCTCCCTGTCCCTGGAGCTGCTAGGATATCCTCCCTGTCCCTGGAGCTGCTGGAATGTCCTCCCTGCCCCGGGAGCCGCTGGGATGTCCAGGCAGCTACAGCAGAGCAGCTCAAACGTGGCTTGTGGACAACCCCTCAGGTAAATCCAGCAAAAGGGTGAGCACCTGAGAGGATGTTTGTGGAGTCCTGTGGGTGCTTGCCCCGGTTTGCCAGTGTTTTGTCACACCTTTTGCTGCTCTACCTGGGCCCAAAGCACCACCAAGGCACTGTGAGCCACCTCACCAGGAGTCCTGGCTTTGCAACCCCAAACACGGGCAAGTCACACCTGGAAAAGCCTTGCCCAGTTCTCTGGTGCTCCCTGGCAGGGGCCAGACAGCAAATGATGCACGTGTAGAAGTGAGTCCCTCCTGTTCTACTCAGACCCACAGGAGAGAGGGGGAGTATGAAAAGCCTTGGTTGGATTCTGGAAGGCCCTTACATGGACTGTTTTTTATGGAAAAAACCACTCTGTCATTTTCTTGATATCAGCTCCTGATGCAAAGGGTCTGTACATTTGGTGTGTGAGAGAGTGAAGTCTGACAAGTCTGAGCATGATGTAATTCAAGTATTTTGGTACAGCAAAATGGAACAGAATTACTTTTCCTATTATCTTCAAAAGTTATTGAAAATGATATGAAATATATTCTCCAGGAAAAAAAAATCAAGTTTTCTTTTTTTTAAATGCAATTTCTTTTGGCAGTTTATTCATTGGTTATTCATTCCCCCTCTTTCACGTTGTGAAGGCTTTCTATTATGAAACATTCTGGGCAAAAAAAAGGAACAAAAAAAGAGTATACTACTTCTTTAAAATATATTGCAAGAATCCTCATTTCCAGATTTTTATTGCAGCACTAGCTGGTATTCTTGCATGCAGTTTTGTAATTTATTCTGAACATTCCACTTAAACCTTTTTTCAATAGCATGATTTTATTAGAGTCAGCTCACTGGACTTTCCCAAAAAGGTATTTAAGATCAAATAAAACCAGTGCTTGGAAAAATATCATTACAATATGAAAGCAGTTACAAAAACATTAGTACTGCAAAGTTTTATTTCAAATGGCTGAGCCTGCTGTACCCCAGGTTATTGCACTTCTACTTCCTCAGACACACTCACTGGAAAAATGGGAAAAACTGTCATCTTAGCAGTTTTTACCTGTTTCTCAAGAAAAGCACCCAATTTACAGGGAGGCCGCGATTTTTTTCAGCACCACCATTAATAAGAACAGCAAACCATCCTTTGTTCCTGCGTTCCTTGGCTTTGCAGGGGATTGTTCTCCTCCTTGGCAGTGGCTCCAGAGAGCTCAGCGATTCCCCGGGGGGGAGGATTTGGGGAAAACAGTGGCAGGGAAGGGTGGTTTGGGAAATAAGGGCAAATCTGTGGCTGCCACACCCCAAAAAGGTCCATTTCAGCAGTAAGTACAGGGTGATTTTACATGTACTTGCCACCAAACACCCTGTGGTGCTGCACAGCAGGGAGGGTGCTGTGCCCCAGGGCTCCCAGTGACCACCAGCACCATTCCCACTGGGAATGCAGCTGGAAAACGCCCCCAGACCCACAGCCAGGCAGGCAGGGCAAATATTTTGCTCCTTCCGTTGTTATTTTCATCCCAGAATCACAGAGTGGTTTGGGTTGGAAGGCACCTTAAGGATCATCCGTCCAAGGCCCGCCCATGGGCAGGGACACCTCCCACCGGCCCATAAAGGGGTTAGAAAGGAGATAATGGACAGCTGGCACTGGGGGAACTGGAGTTGGCCTGACCCGTCTCTGGTGTCTCTGAGTTTCACAGGATGCATTTGAACAGAGGTCTTTTGGGGGCTGTTCCTGCCTGTAACCTCCCTTTGAATATTGATGGTGGTCAAAAGAAAGAAATCCTAAAACTCAACTAAATCAAAATCTAATCTAGAGTATAAATGAAAAGGGAGAAATAAAATTAATGCCATTTTACTTGCTGTGTCACCAGATTCTGTGACACGGAATTTTATTTTCTGTTGTTTGTACTGAAAAACTTATATTTATTTTTTGGGGCCAAATCTGAGGGGGAAGCAGCCATTTGAACAGCACCCCTTGTTCCCCCTTTCCCCAGCCCTCTTGTGGGCTCCTTTGTCCCAAGCAGCATTTGGAGCAAAGCAGCATCAACACACTTAAGTTTGAAGATTTGGTGCCATGTCTGGACTTTTAAATCCTCTTTTAAACTCACAACTTACTGTTCATATTACTTTTCTAAGTAGAAATATGCTTAAAAAGTAAAGTCTTTATTGCTTCTTAAAAGGCGTAGTGCTCTGTGATAAATTCTCATATTTTGACTGTTAATATGTTTGAATGAAAATTATTTATACATTTTGGTGAGGTTGAATGGTTTTCATTTGATTGCTGCCTCTGGAAATGAAAGCAGAGTAGCAGGAAATTTCCATGTCATGCTGTGATGTATATCCAGATTATGAGCTGATTGTGCAGCAGATGAACACCAAGTAAAATCATTTGCATCAAACTGTGACAACTGCAATTCCTGACAAGGCCTCTTAGTTTTTTGGGCTATTATCATTGTACAAGAATATAATCTATTGACAGCAGGGCTGTTTAATACATTTAAAGGCAGACAGTGGAAGAAATCTTAACTGTTTTCATTCACCACTGCACAAGGGTGCAGATCAAAAGTGAATTATATTTAAAAATATGCATGTATGATGATAAGATGCATGACATTCATCAACCTGTTTAGTCATGGTTAAGCTGCACTGCTGAAGATCCAATATTACTGCCATATGTGGGCTGAAATAGAGACGTGAGACTGGAAATTAGATTATTGCCCAGCAGAAGTGAATAAACAGGGGAAGACATTCTTTCTTCATCTTTCTTAACCTTTCCTCTTGTTTTAAATCCTGCCCTTTTGTACTTTTGGAGGGGTGTTTTGTCTCAATGCAGCTAAGCAAATTGAAACTTTTTAAATCTGCAGGAGTTTTATTTCCTTTTTCTGTGGTAAAAAGCATCCCTGTTTTTTTTTTTCTATAATAATAATAAAAAGAGTTGCATTTGTAGGACTTCTGGTATCAGCTGGCTCTGGATCAGGATCCAAATAAATACATTGCATTTCCAATGTCAGGTATGATTTTTAAAATGATTGGGGTAAATTAATTAAGGTATAAAAAGAGAGAATTGAGGGACAACAATGTAATTGGAAAAAACCACTGTTTTTGTTCTTGTTACAAAATGTTGGCATCCCCCCCAAGATCCATGGCAAGTAATTCCTGATCTGTTTGTTTTTTGGAGCCTGGGGAGCCCAGAGAAACACAGGCAAAGCCAGTGTTCATTTTATCATGGAGGGAAGAATCTTGGCATGTTTGTTTTGCTGTTTGCTCCAGCATTAACAATAAACAGAGATGGGACAATTAAAAAGTGCTAATTGTTAAAAATCTCCTCCTTGCCTTCTGCTTGCACTCAGCATTTCCCCCCCAAGGTCAGACAAGGTTCTCAGGTGGGTTCCATTGGTGTCCTGTCGTGTCACAGAGCTCGGGAAAGGCAAAGGGCTGAGAATTCCTGGGCTCTCTTCCCCCTCCATTGTGGTTTGTGGGATGTGACCCCACTCACCTGAGCTGGGTTTTCTCAGCCCCCTGATGAGCAAAGGGGAAATAAGGCAGCATTTCTTACCTGCCCACTGTCAGCAGGGCTGCTTCACGTGGCAGAGGCATCTCTGGTGTGATGTGGAAGCAGCAGTTGCTCTGCAGGCACCTCAGTCCACATTCCCACTGGAAGTCCATTCCTGCTTGGCTTGCACGTTCTGTGCTGTCTCTGGAGATCCCAGTGGGCTGTTGGAAGCTGTGGCAATGATGAGAAATAAAGAAAAGACAGTCAACAAAGATGCGAATGTAGTTTTCTACAGAAATCCAGGATATGCTCCTAATTATCTGTCCTGCCACTATGCAAATCCCATATAAATGGGATTAAATTCCATTAAAACTCCTGGTTTGCTTCACCAAACTCTTCAAATATGTCTACAGTTTCATCTTCTGCACAGTGTTTAGGATAAAGACAAAAAGGGGTCATTTTCCAGTGGATAGGAAGGTGTATCAGTCCTGCTTCAATAAAAGGGGCACAAGGAAATTTTACCTGTGTTCATTTTGGTGGTAGAGGAAAAGATGACTAAATGGTCATGTTGGGTTTTGTGTCATCCAAAAATAAAGAATTCCTTCTGTGCACTGTCAGACTGCTTCCCTCACCCAGGGAATGTTCTGGTGCCAACAAACCCCACCCTGGTCCCAAACTGCTGCCTTTCCCCTGGAGGAGCTCACACTTGGTTTGTCAGTGCTCAGGCAATATAAAGTTTCTGTTTCTAACACTGCAAACCCAACTTCTGCCACAAGAAGGGGGAGAATGCCAAAACCCATCTCAATACCATTAAAATGTGTGTTTTTCCCCTGTCCAGCCTGTGGTGCACTCAAATCACAGGTGAAATTCCTTCCTTTTTATTGCCATCATTGATTCATCTGAGCCCAAGACTGGGCTCTGTGGGTTGGGAAGATCATACCTGGAGCATGGAAAGCCCCTGGACTCAGAGGGGTTTGATCTGTCCCCCAATAGCCGGGTTATTGCCCCAATTCTGCCTCTGGAGAAGGGACAGCCAGCAAGTCCTGCCTTGGGATGACCCTGGCCCGGAGCTACAACCCCGGGCAAGGCTGGAGAGCTCCAGAGCATTCCCATCTCCTGCATGGAGCTTCCTGGGGCTCTGGTTTGCCATTGGAGAGGTTGCTGTGCCCGTAACGAAGCACCAACCATTGGGGGGGGTCTTTCAAATGTCAGCCCAGCACTGATAGGAAATCAAACCTGGTTTTATTGGATCCTCCCCATCCACCAGAGACAACCCGGAGATTAAAAAGTTACCAGGTTTATGATGTCGTCCTTTTTGGAGCTGAGGAGCAGCTGTTGCTACATAACAGCTCTGAGCATGATGAACATTTTGGGAGAAGGGGTAATTTTAAAATTAAAACAAGAAAGGGAGTGTGAGTGTTGTGGAAGGAAAGGTGGCCACTGCCTTCCTCTGACACGTGCAATAGGCTGTGGGAGTTTTGGGGGGCTGCACCATGCAAAGTAAAGCAAAGCCGGTAATAAGCAACTTGGCATTTATTCTTTATGGAGGAATATTTGTTCCTCAAAGTCAGACTATGTGGAATATTAGCATTTGAATAAATTATTCAGCACTTTCTAGAGAACGCAAGGGGAAAAAATCTTTGCAGCATTATAACGTGACAGTCTGCAGGGGAGCAGGGAGAGAAGGCTGTCATTTTTTCTTCAATTACAAAAGGCAAATATTTATTATTTATAAGTATTCGCCTTGTATAGGCTTAAATGTTATTTATGAACCTGTTGCATAGTGATTTTCAATGTAACTCATTATTTTTAGCCTTAGGGTGTTGTAAAGGAGCATGGATATATTTAATGACACTCTGCTAGTCAGCGCAATTACACTGTAATCATTATGTAAAATGTGCTATTAATTAAACCAATTTCTAGTTAGAACATTCTCTTCTGCAGGGCTTAATCTTAATCTCTGGCAATCTTTCTCTCTGTTTTTCACCCATTAATTATATGATTACTTTTTAAGTTACATATGATAAAATATGTTTTTATTTTTAAGCTTAATATGCTCAATTATTTGTATTTATCAAGCCATTTGCCTGAATTATTGAAAAGGCTTTATTTGCCAAACAAAAGGAAGGAGAAAAGAAACAGAGCATGAGGCAGTTATCTGGGACTCCACGGCAGTTTGATGGCTGACAATTGCTTCTGATCTGCTCTTTAGATGTTCTAAGGCTGAGTTTAATTTTCGGTTCAGAAACATCTCATCTTCAATCTTCTCCTTTCATCCTAATTACTACATGGAAATCTACACTTACTCTTAAATGCTTCATTTATACACAGAGGCAAATCTCCATATTTTACCCCAAAGCATTGGCTCTTTATTTTTTTGAAGGTAGTTGTACTAAAACATTGCTCAGTCTAAACGTAGTTGACACCAACACCAACCAAATAATTAAAATTAAGGCATTATGGTGTTTTACAAATTAATGCTGTTAACAATTCTGGTTAAAATTATTGCACCTAAATGTCTACTTCACTTTAGAAAAGGAAAAAATCACCTAATTTCAAAGTCATCCTTGCTCTGCTCTGCAATGACCCCTTGTGGAAAAAACCACTCGAAAAGAGGAGGAATCACCTCCAAAGTCTCAGGACCAATTCCCTTTGTGCTCTGCCTCTAACTGGGGGAGTAAAAACCTCTGGGGAAAGTGCTTTGCAGGTTGGGGCAGAGCCACTTGATTATAAAAGTTCTTTCTCCTTGAAAGTACAAGTAGAGAAGGATGCCATCAGCTCCTTGAAACACTGCTGCATTTTCCAAGGAAAATTCAACTCTAAAATAGCATTTCTGCAGCCTGAGCTTATGAATCCAGGCCAGCTTTCCCCTGGTCTTGCTTTGTGAGTGTTCCCACTGACAGCACGTTCAGGGCAGGATTTTTAGGTCTGTCCCAGCCCCTTTTCTCCTTGGGAGCCAAGAACCTGAGCAGGAGTGAAGGGACTTCATTCTGCAGCACCACTGACTGAATGGGACACACAGCCCAAAGGGGAAGGGGTGGGGGGAGCAGAGAGCACTGTCTCTTGCCACCTTGAGGGTGGGTCCTGACCTGTTCTGGTTGGATGTATCAACATCTCTGAAGGTTCACCAGCCAGGAGAAAGAAGAGGAACCTTTGCTCAGATCAACAGTTCATTCTTCTGGTTAGTGCTGCCATTTCTGCCCTGTTGACACCTTCTCTACCACTGCCATTCTGACTTGGGACTTGTTTGGAAATAGGTTTTCTGCTGCAAGTCAATTAGAGAGAAAAGTCAAATAGAGAAAAAAGCCCAACTGCCATGGAATGGAGCCGTTTTCCTAGAGCAAGACAGCAGCTCCTCCTCATCTGAGGAACTGGCAACTGCTGCTGTAGTCAGCTCCCACTCAGAAACTTGGATTTAAGATCAATAAACCTTTCCACCTTCCCTTACAAGAGCACAAGACAGGCAATCACACCTGCTTGCCATGTTCTTGCACTGGTTTCCAACTCCTTCAGCCCCTTCTGCCATTGCTAAATATCCTTAAATGCTGTTTTGTGCAGTGAGGTGGCAGCTGCAGGGAAAGCAGCCAGAGAAAACCAGGGCTGGAGGTGGAAAGAGGACTTCAAGTGCCTTGTCTCTCATTCTTGTGCTCCCAAACAAACCAAGGATGTTCTGCACCCTCCAACTGCTGCCTGGCCACAGTTTGCTGCATTCCCTGGCACAGCTCCAGCAGTTTTGGGGCTGTTCTTGCCTGTGCCACAGTCCAGTCCCAGCTCAGCCAGAGCAGGGTCCTGGGGCTGCTCAGACACGGCTCCCATGGGCACTCAGTGGCTTTGCTGTTCCCAGAACTCCAGCACCAACTGGAAATCCCTACAAGACCCATTACAGTGTTGACTGGTTTCTTGATGTTGCCTGAGGTGAGAAAAGCAGCTGCAAGGGAGAGGAGGGGTCAGTCCCAACCTTGTTGTGTCCACAGGACAGCACCACACCAAACATGCCCAGTAACAAAGGCCAGAAATTCCATGATGGAAAAGTAGGCACAGGCCATACCCACTGCCCATCTCCCCAGCACAAACCTGCCCACCCTCAGCCTCATCTCACTCAAATACACCTATGAGTGGGAAAATATGTAGGAATAACCTCTCAGGATAGTCCCTTACATAAGTAGGAAAGGGATCGTGAGGCGAGGTCTCCTCTGGGATCCCACTGTGCATTCCATGAGTGTAATTCCCCCGTGCTCAGGGTGCAAGAAGCAGCTGCTGGAGCATGTGAATTCCTGATGATTGTCCCTTGCCCATTGTTAAGCCTCTCCTCAGGCTGCTCTTCCCTGGCTGAGCCCAGCCCTCTCTCAGAGAGCTCACGGATCCCGCAGCAGGCACCTCGCAAAGAATCCCCGGCAAACAGTTCCCTGCAACTCTATTTTTAATATACATTGCTGACCCTAATGATGGGCTATTGAGATGAGGGCAAGGAATGTCTGATCAAGTGGAGATTAATTTTTGACTGCGCTGTCTGGAAATGCATGAAAATGCACTCCTTTTTCTATTTAGACTCACAGGATGCTTTGATTGATTGACTAGTTTACAAATGAAGGTGATAAAATTAGGTTGAAGACCACATACATTTCTTAAAATGAGTCTGGCTGGTCGTGGAGACAATGAGGTTTGGACAGATTGTATTGCTGGTTTAGGCAATCTTCTGAACATGTCAAGATTTATAGACCTGTACTGTAATGTTACAATTGCAGCTCACTGATATAGGTTTCTTTGCAAATTCTTTCCCATTTTATTTGAAAAAGGCCATTAGAGAGTTATAGACTATTGAAAAAGCTTTTTCTTTGCTAACCCTTAATAAACTCTTCCAAACAAGGACTACTGCATTTTTGTATTAAATTTAGACCAAAATCTATAAAACATGTTCTCCCAGGTTTGGATAATTTGATTATTATTATCTAAATGGAGTTATGGTTCATATTGGCTTGCAGCAGCAAACGTGGTAAATAAAAGGTAAGTTGAGGTTTGTACAAGATCTTAGGACACCGAGGATTTCTCACTCTTTATTTGGATTACTGGATTTTGGGAATGGGAAGTATATTTCCCCAGGTTGAGGAATTATAAAAATAAAATCCTCATAATGTAGTGCTGAAATTAATGTTGCATTGAGCTAGAAACAAATTACTATTAACATTTCTTTACTCTTACTGTTGCACAAATACCCACAGAGGCCTTGGGATTTCCTTAATAAAACAGACAAGGTTTACCAAACAAATGAAAACAGACGACAGTGGGTTTCATGCAAAATTAAAAACCATGATGACATTAAAAATCATTACAAGAGAAGAGCAATAGATAAGATATCAAAGCTCTTTATGAATTAATAATAAATCCTATTTTATACATTTTGCCGTCAGACTAATGTTATCCAAGAACTTTGTCAGCGATGTCCTGGAGAGGGGGCCTGGGTGCCTTTAAAATGGGAGCTCCTGGATTTTGTTTTCATGCCTTCTCCACCTGAAAATCCACCAAAATGTGATGCTTCCTTGTGTTTGGAGTGCTTGAGGGCTGGGAAGCCAGACCAAGGTTCAATATGCACGGCTCTCAGGACAACAATAAATATAAATACAGAGCTCGGCATGTCCTGTCTGGGGAGAGGGCTGAGGATGCTCCAGTGAGGAGCCAGGCTGGCTCCCTCTCCTGCTGGGGAAAGGGGTGTAAAGCTGTGGGGGCAGCAGAAGCTTTTTAGGGCTGGGAGCCTCAAGGGAAGTGCTGGATGCCACCAGGACCCATGAGCAGATGAAAGAGGCTGCTTTAATGAAAGCTCTGCGGGAGCATCTCCACCTCCCTCGGCAGCTTAGAGGTGGGAGGACCAAATGTGCCCGTGAGCCTCCCTCCTTCCCTGGGCTGCCAAAAACCCATCCTTTGTTGGGGTACAGCGTAAAATCCCAACCCCACGTGCCTCGGGGGCAGGCTCCTTCCTCACTCAGCAGTTCCTCACTGCAGCCCTTGGCAGAGCTCCTCATTTCCCCCCCTTCCTGGGATGGGCCAGATTTTCCCTTAATGAATTTACCTGTGCCTTCGGGGGGGATTTGCCCTTCCCCAGCCTAAGCACAGCATCCCTTCCTTCACAGGCCCCCCTTAAAGGCCAGCACTGCTGGGGATTTGGGGAGGTGAGGATCACAAAGCAGGGCAAAGATGAAGCCTGCAGCAGTGGGGCAGGAGGGGCATGGCTGTGCCAGTCCCCACGGGCACGGCTCCTCTGCCTGCAGGTGGGCAGTTTGGGGGTTCCTGGTTACCAGGGGAAATGGTGTGAGGGGAGGAGAGGTGAGAGACGGGCCTGGGAAGCTCCAAACACCAAAACATTGCTCATCTGACACTGGGATGTCGACAGCTGGTGCTTCTCCAGTGGCCCTGAGCCTGCAGCCAGCCCTGCACAGCTCATGGGATGCTGCTCTGTGGTTTGTGTTTCAGCCAGTCAATGTGTGGTTTCTCTTACTGTGCTGGTTGTAAAAAGATTTTAAAAGAGATTTGCTACGAGAAGAAAACAATAAATATATTGAGTCTGAAATCAGCTGGGTACTAAAGACTCAGTGGGTGTGTGGGTTGTTTTTCCGTAGGGCTCTGACACGGCAAATAAAGGTTATTAGAAGAGGGGATCTCTCAGGCCAATGGACTGACCATATTCTGAGCTTTGCACCCTGATGCAGGTGGTCCATGAGAATTTGTAATATAAATAACCCCCTGTATATTGAGGAAAAAACAGCATTAAGCAGTAGAACAAGTGCCCTCTAAATCTAATGCTGAATTTCTAATCACAGATGAGCTAATTTTCTGGTTTTGTGTAAAAAAATAGGTTGCCTATTAAAGTCACAGCATTAAAGCTGAAGAAAATAAAAGCCTGCAAATCAGAAAGGACCTTGATATTCCTGGCTGAGACATGATTACTTCACTCTATCTATTCTAATGCACTTGAAAGCAGGTTTACTCTCCTCCCCACCCACCGTAATGGGAGCGACTCCTGTAATAGCTCTGCATGTTTTCTGGGAATGTCTGAAATCTTCCAACAGAGGTATTTAAAGGTTTAGCTATGTTTGAAATCCGGCTATTTTTCAATCTCCCCAGCCAGCCAATCCAGGTACCTGTTAGTCTACAAGTGTCTGCCATCTTTCTCTGATTGTCACTGGGAATAGACTGATGGATCACTTCCCTGTGTCACTGCTCTGGACTGGTGACAATCAGGGAAATGATTGTGTCTGCCTCTACACATATCTGTAATTGATTGCCTAAACCCTAAGACTCTCTTTCCCAGTTGATATGATGGAACATTGGACTGAAATCACTCTCGATGAGGAGGAGTCAGGACCATTTGTTATTTACTCCTTCCCTTGCGCCTTCCTTCTCCCCTGCTTGAATTGTCCCCCAAGAACACATTATGGTAATCACACAGAATGTATGTATAGGAATCAATCACAGGCAGAGCCGTCACAAGAGTTATGACATTACAAAGTCTGTTTGTAACTTTTGATTTATGGAAGATTTTCTGGTTTATAAATTGAGAGTGAGGCATGTTGGGATGGCTTAACCCTTGAACTCCTCGGAGAAGATAAGCCAGGAGAATTAATGCAGGATGGGCAGGGCCAGGCTTCCCTTGCTCATAATCACTTGATTATGAAATAAGACTAATATTATTTGCCCCGTATTGCCAGCCTGTAAATGTTTTGGTATGAAAGAAAAATGCTTTGCAGGAAAACAAATAAATACAAACCCTGCAAGAAACCTTTACAACCAAGGGCTCTGAGCCTGCTCAGACTACACATATGCTTAATTTTTGTTCTGTGGCACCCGGCAGCCGTCCACGCCTGCTCCCCAAAACATCTGCTTAACTTCAGCTCTGGGCCTTCCTCTGCTGGAACTCGATGGCTTTTAAGCACACACTTGTCTTTAGGCTTTAGGAGCTCTGCTAATACTGATGAACTTCAACACCTGCTGCCTGTCACTTTGCTTTTCACCCCTGCGCGGGCCCGCAGCCTTCAGGGCTGGCTCCTGGCTCTTAACTGTGCAGGCATGGACAGGAAAGACAGGCCTGAGTGGACAGAGGGCATGTCACGTTAATGCTGCGAAGGTGCAGAAAATACACCCTCACCAGCTTACACGGTTATTTACAGCTCAGGAGATGTGTGTGTGAGTTCATGAATGGCTCTGGGGGTATGAGAAGAGTATTTATATGTATCCTTTGTACTTGCATATACTGATTGTCTTCCCCAGTGGGAATACCTGCATTACCCTTTTGATGTTTTAAATCTATTATTTTGGGTTTCAAAAGTGCGTTTGGAAACTCTGAGCCCCCAACACATCTCCACCTACCACTAACCCGTCCCCTGTCAGGACTTCCCCACCTTGTTCCTACATTCCTTTTTAGTCTGATTTAATTTTTGATATGATGCTGTCTGAGATAAGCAGTTGTTTTTCAGGAGGAAAACTGTTTTCCCATGACATTTTGCTTGAATGCATCCTCATAAAACAGGCTGTGTTAAATAGCTGCTGTGTTCTAGTTGGGGATGGATTTCAGCAAGGGGTACAACACCCTCTGAATGTGTGGGTACAAAGATCTAGTTCTCCCAAAGTGTGGGAAACTGCTGTGCTGGGAGGACACCAAAAATCTTGTGTTTAAATCAGGTACAAAACCACATTCTACCCTCATGGAAAACGGAGAAGATGCTTTTTTACATCCTTTGCTTGGTGAGATTTTAATTCTGCTATTTGCTGTGGTGACAAGTTAGAGCTGTGGCCAAGGCCCAGCCCCCCTTGTGCCAGGGCTGGGTGAGACCCTCTGCAAAGAGAACCCCAAACCCCTTGGCTGCATTAGCACAACTCCAGCTTTAAAAGTCACCCCAGGAGCAGAACTTAGTCCATCCCACACTCAGGAAGTTGCCTAATTTTCAAATATTTACCTGATAACCTCCACTAGGTAATATATTTAGCCATTCTGCTGACAGCTGTACTCATTTTACTGGCTAATGGCTAAAAGAAATCAGGGTTTCCTTTTAATAGCACAGCAGTCCTTCCCAGCTTAATCTCCTCCTTCAGCCTCAGCCTGAAAGCTAATCAGATTGCAGATCCCACTGGGCACACTCTGTGTTTTTTTAATACATTAGGAAACCTCTATCACTATCACTGGAAAACTTAAAAACCATTTAAAAACAAAAAAGAGGAATAAATGAAAATGTTATGAACCCGGAAATGTTAATTAAGCCATTTTCAAAGAAAAGGCTTTTGATTCGGAATAAAATGCCATGTCACTTATTAAGAGTTAACATTTTTTCCCTCTAGAAAAAGGTTCAACAAAGAAATCAGAACCATTAAAAAATGTAAGCAACACAAATGGGTGCTATGAAGTTCTGCTGTAAACTGTTACAGACAAGCCAAGTATGAAATAAAGGCCTACCAGAATATTTTTACTCGTGTCCCTGTGTCAGGATACCACCTTTGATCTTTCATAGGCCTCTCTCAGCCTCATGGACCGAGAGTAATTCAACCCCTTTCCCATCATCAGTATTTTTACCCTTCTTAGAGATGCACTTGAATGAAATATTCAGATCAAATCTTGAAAGGTCAATATTTTCAAAGTCCAGGACTTGACTTGGATCTAAATTTTGCCGCTGGCACAAGTTACATATAATGATCCACACCAGTTCCTTGGATCCAAATCCTGATGAAGGGTCTTGATTTTACTGCCTGGTCAATATTTTTTAATAAAAAAATAATCAGGCGTTGAAGGTTGACAGACTCTATGAAAGGTAAGAAAACCACGAGAGGGTTTTGTCCATGGGCAGAAGCCACCAAACTCCAGTTCCTACGGGGTGATGGTTCCCCGCAGCAGGCAGGTCCAGAAGCCTCCACACCCCCGTGCCTGTCCCATGGCATTGCTTCATTCCCTGCGGTCAGAGGCACCGGTGGTGCTTCTTGGCTGCAACAGGAATGTCCTGTGCCTTTGCTGTTTCTGGGGGAGAGCTGTGAGGTGCAGGGAGGGAGATCATGAATAATTGGAGCTGTTACCAGAGTGGTTCTGGTTCTGTGAGGGCTTCTGGAAAAACAAAGGAACAAATCTCATCTCCCTGAAGCACCTCAGCAGAGGGTCCTTGTCCTGTTTCCTTTGGCTCTTCCCAGAGCACACACACAAACCCCTGTGCCCCCTGCCCTGGCTCAGGAGCCACACGGTGATTCAGCAGCCCTGGGTGAGAGCCCCTGATCAATGATGTGCCACATCCTGGAAACACTTTGAAAAATGAGCCCCTTGGACAGATGCAATAAAATAAAATCAAAATAAGGGCCAGGAAAAACAGGTGTATCAGAATCAGTAAATAAAACTGCAGCATCAGAATAATCTGCTTGGTGCAGGCACAGCACTGTCAGAGTATGAGTTTGCTCTGCTGCAGCCCGTGATCAGGGCACAACCCACACAGGAGAGGAGCTGCCCTCTGTGATGTGTCATTTTTTTGGTTAGCTTGGGCTGGTAATGAACAAGTCACAGCCAAGTGAATTAATCTCTCTGGCTCTCCAGAAATGAAACTTCATGTACAGCAATTTGGGCTTCATTGCTTTTTCACTGTGCCCTTTCTCTAAGATTCTTCATAAAAAAGTAAAATTAAATTAAAACCGGTGGAAAGTGTGTTTTAACCACTCCAAAAATGCTCGTAGATTTCCCATTAGGCACACACACATTCCAGCACATGGAAGATGAGGTGGGGAGTGTATTGTGCATCATCTAGACTTATCCAAACAGACCCCATGTGCTAAATTAACCTCCCCAGCTGGTCACTCAGGATATGTGGGGTCTGAGAGTGGCCACATTTGGGGCAGTACCCAAAGCCCTTCAGGCTTTTGCTTCTTCTGTCCCACCTATTGCTTGGTATTTCTGTGCCGATTTTTTGTTTCAGTTTCATTTCTTATGCTGGTGTTTCCTGGAAAATTCAATTGCTCCCCACTCAACAGCTCATTTAAGCCCCCTCTCACACAAAAGCATGTGAGTTATCCTGTTAAGCACATCCTAAATTCCAGTTGCTTGAATGTATGTTGATTTAAGCCCTGCTAACCACAGAATAGGAAATGTATATTTTAGTAGTTAGTTAGATCAATTAACCCTCATTAACCAGTTGGTGTTTCATCAACATAAAGCAAATATAATAAATATCTCCAGAGTCCTACTGTATATTGAGTACATGCCAATTAATTAGAAATGTGATATTAGCAGTTTACCAATGATGGCATAAATATGTATCTATTACATCACTGTTAATCTCTGTAAATATGTTTTTAATAAGCTCATGGTATTTAGTCAGCATACAATAACTGTCTCATTAAGCTTAAATTAAATGCATGGTTAAGCATATTAAAAACACTTAATTTAAAACGTTGCCAACATTCTTCATGTTGGGTCTGTGTGGCTACAGTTGCTCAGGACTGAAGGTGACTGCCTGAGTCTGGAGAGATCACTGACCCCCTGACTTTCTTCTCAGGGCCCACCAAGAGTCTCAATAATTTAATGCTGTAATTTTATAAAACGGGGCCACTCAACCCATGCAAAAGAGACTAAGTTTTATTTACAGGCAAAGATGCTCATGTGCCAAAGGTCTCTGAGAAGACAAAATGTTTTTTCAAAAAATAAGACTGAGGCTCTAATAAAACATGAAAACTAGAAAAGGAAAGAGGCCTCTGTTGGAATAGCAATAAAGAGAATGCACCATGCAAGGAGATCAGCACCTGGAGAGCTGAGCTCCTCGTTTCACACCCTGCTTTCTCAGTGGAACCTGAAGGAAGTCGTGTGTTTTATTCACTTTAGTATTCCCTGCACTATTTATATTGGCATTTAGAAAACACTCGGCAGGAAATTCAAATTTACAACAATTCTCTGCACTTCCGTACCACCAGCCATGGAATGAGCTCCAAGGCTTTATGGACTTGGCTGCACTTTCAGCCTTATATTCTGCACGGAGTGGTTCGTACTAATGGGGCTGTAAGAATAAAAGCCACTGGGAACGATCCTCAGGGCAACCCCAACAGGTGCACAAATTGAGGGGCAGGGAAGTCAAAAATCTCTGTCAGTTTGAAGTTCCCAACCAACACCCCAGAGGAGGCAGCTCTGCTCACCCCTGGGAATCGGGCTCCACAAAGGGCTTGCACGTATTTTTGGGTGATGTTTGTGACAAGTGGAGATTTGGGGTTTCTGTGTCTGGGCTTTCCTCCTGAGAACATCCCTGATGCTGCCAAAGCTGGGTGACTCTGGGCTGCTCCTGCTGGAGGGATCACCCCAAACATCTGGCTGCATGCTCAGCATCTGCTGGGTGTTCCAGCTGGGTGTCTTTGCTTATGTTTTTAATAAAAGACTTTGGATGAAATTATGAAACCAAAGGGAATTATCCTGCTGAATTTCTCACCCACAGCCTCTATTTGCTTTTCAGTTGTATGGCTTTGAATTTCCAAATTGTGTGATATTTCACTTTTTCCTTCACTGACATGGCACAGAATTTCAAAATCTGCTTTCCATCAGCCTGGTTTCTCCACTGAAAGTCAAGTGGACTCTGAAGTTCATGAACCTGTGCAGCCTCTGAACAGACTTGGACTGATTCCTGCTCTGTTACAGGAGTCTGAGCAAGCTGAGTTTTCTGGGACTTTAGATTTCATTGTAAATATTAGGTACACCTCAGTCCAACTGAATCCAGCTTGATATTCCAATTCTTCCAAGCCCATTGACTCATTATTCTTTAAAGCTGCAAATACACAGGGTCTTTAAGAAGGATGACAAAGTCAATGGGATGATGGATGGACAGACAGATGGCTGGATAAGAGCCCCCTGAGAACTGAAATTCTTACTAGGATCAGTTATTTCTGACAATTTGAAGTCATTCAAAGCACAGATCAAGGTTTCGGTTTGATCTTGTAAAGTTTGCCTTCTGCTTTTTGTGAAAGACATCAGAGAAGAAAGGAAACAGACAAGGAAGTGCAGTCAAAATAGAAATGGGAGATGCTATAAAAAACAGAAGAGGGAAGATTAAGGAGAATTAAGATAGGGAAAAAGTGAACATTTTTATATATCAGACTTCTTGTAACTGTCTGAGCTCAATTTTTTTTTTTTTCATTTTTGCTTCTAGAAAAAGCATCAGCAATGAAAAAGGATTGTGTACATGAAGGGCAGAGATTTTTGAGTCAAACAATACTGTGAAACTGGAGAGTAACTGGAAGGGTTTGTGGCCCCTTCTGTGTGCTGTGTTTGCAGCTCCTCCCTCACGTTACAGACACTGCAGTGAGAGCCCCAGCTCTGCCCTCGGAGTTTCCCTTCTCAGGGAAGGAGAAAGAGGAGTGTGAATGCTGGGCCTGTGGCCTTGATTGCCATCCATTCCAGGGGCATAAATCGGAGTCAGCGCTTTCTCAGTTGCAGCAGCACGTTGAGCACATCCCTCTAAAATACCTGAAGGGGACCAACTCCTGCCCACAACCAGGATCAGCTCCAGGGTCTGGGGGGGGAAGGGAATGTCAGCAGCGTCCCCACCTCCCTATATGTTATTTTTGTAAGTCTGAGGTGCAAATGGTTTGTAGAATCTCAATTACAGCCCTTATAATATTGTCATGTGCAATCAGCTCACTATGAAAACAGGGCTTTCAGAGGGTAAGAAAATCATTTGAACTTGTGCTCTGCAATAGATTTGAATATTCAGATAAGGTCAGTGGTCAGAGCAGGGGTGACAGCTGCGCTCAATAAACGGGTTCGGTGAGACAAAATCTTTGTGTCTGGGTGGGAATCGCCTGGAGAAGGGAGGTTCTCAGGAGGAATCAGCGGGATTAAATTGAGCTGTGTCACCACTTTGTCTCCAGGATGCCTAAGGCGTGATGGAAGCCTTTGGTGTGGCCACCAGGCCAGGGTGCTGATCCTGCTGACGGTGTCACCGCGGTGCCACCGGGTCAGACGTTCTGCTCCGCTGCGAGGGACAGCAGTGGTTTGTCTTGGCTTCCTGCTGAGTGACCCCTCAAGACTTGAGCAAAGCCAGCTCTAACAAAGAGGACAAGTGGTTCTGCTGGCCCCGGCTCCTGAGGTCTTGTGACACCTCTTTAAAGAGCCTGGTAATCACAAGAAGCTGAGGCCTTGGTTCTGGCAGGCAGGGTCCTTCATGTCACGGCTGAGCACCCAAAAATAGGGCACCCAGCACTACTAATAATATTTTAACGTCATGGCTTCCCTTCCAGCATCAGTCTCCTAATTAACTATAAACCACAGCACTGCTGGAAATCCACTGGTAAGCATGAGCAGCACAGTTAAGATCACACTTAAGAAGCTAAGGATGATTAACCTTTGCCTAGGTTATAAAATGGCCCATTTACGAACTGTTGCTACTGAATATATCACCTTGATATCAATTGGATTATTGAGTGAGAAGTTATACGTGATGTTTGGGATGATGATATATGTGTGGTTACCAACTGTTTATGAGAAGTGGAAAAGCCACTAAAAGATTAGTACAGATTTAAATAGGTTTTTCCTCTTTGCCTTTTCCTGGGTTAGCTCATGCACAGGTAAGTCAGCTCTCACACACTGTAGAAAGGGGCCACCTTTGTAGCTGCACTAAGAGCCATCCTGCTGGTGTTATCAATCAAATTACACTGGGCACAGGGGCTGACATTTAGTTTTTATCTGCATTTCCACAATTCCTTTGTGTTTATGCATTCAGCATAAGCGCCCCAAAGCTTCTGAGAACAGGTTTTCAGCTTGGACAGAAACATCTTTACCTGCCATAGGTGTTGGACTTCAGGTAACTCCAAAATTTTAACTTTCGGGCTAAAACTGCCACTTCAGAGGACTGGGAGCCCAATCCTGCCCCTGCCACTGAACTTGTGCAGCATCAGCTGCACTGGAGTTTCTCCTCACAACCTTCTTCTATCCAGGGGAGCGCCTCCTATTTTGTGTTTGCCCCCGAGGGCTCTGTTTCATAACAGAACTGATTTCTCCTGTACAAAACCAACCCCAAACAGGATAAGGATGACACTGGGATGCTCAGGTGGAATTTCCTGTGCTCCCAAAGTTTGGGAAGGCGGCTGAAAGGGGAGATTTTGGTTCAGCCCCCTCTCTGCTAATATACAGTCTTAAAGTTTGAAGACAAGACAGTCTTCTTTCAAATTTACAACAGCCTGTGTTTAAAAACCTGACAAACCCAAAATGGGCTCCCCATAAAGCACTGTGGCACGATTCGTGCAGCTGTAATGTAGGTTGTGTCAGCATTTCCATTATACTGTACACTGCTATTTTTCAGGGGTTTAGATCTTGGCTATAAAAATCCACCTGGGCTTGAGAGTTGGCACGTTGGAATTTCAGCAGGGGGATTCATTTTTTTTCAACTAAATTTGAAAAATAAATTCCATTAAAACTCCAGACAGCCAAAAAAACCCTATGTTTGAGGATGTTTCTGTTTTCCACAGTTTCATTAACACTTCCCAAATTTCATCAGGCCTTTTAGTCTCTGTTTTAAAGCCTGATAGGTATATTTGTTTTGTCTGGAATTCCATCCGCCTTTGTAGCTTCACATCTGAAATTATTCTGGTCCCGTTCTACTTCTATTTATATAAATATTTTTTCCTACTGCTTTTTTTTTTCTGTTGTGTCCCTTATCCTGTGCTTTCCTCAGAACTGTCAGTCTCTGTAATTACATTTTCCCTCCATATTTTCCCACTCCCTCCCCGTTGTTTGCAGACATGGACAGTAAAACTGCTGCCCAAAGGCTGTGGCTGCCAGACCCCTCTGTGGATCTGCTCAGACCTGGCTGCCCAGCTCCCATCACCAACACACCACCTCCACACACATACAGAGACATCAACAGCTCTTCTTCCCTGGAAGGAGACCCTTCTGGATTTGCTGCCATTGGTGTGTCCAACTGCAAGTTTTGGGGAGTTTTGGCCGCTTTATTTTCCTAGAAAGTAGATGGAAATTATTCCAAAGCAGGAACCACACTGCCATTGAATAGTATGAATCCTGTAATATCCACACTGCAAGAGGGACCAGAAGTCTAAAATTAGAAAGCAGGGAAGAGAAAATAGAGATGAAGAAAACTCAGATTTACTGATGGTTTCAGGCAGCATGATACCCAGATTGTGTTAGGTGTATTTTCCACTGATGATCCTGGAGACTCTGAAACCTCCATAACTATGAGTATGGGGCAGTCACTCCCACTTTCACTGCCAGGGGACTGCTTAAGACGAAAGGGATTAGAAACATCAAGGCTCACAAATAATGAGCTATTAATTTTCATTATTAATCTTTTCTGTTTTATTGATACCCCTATTCCTCAACACAGATCAGAGATGTATTGACAGAAACACAATGTAATTACACATAATAAAGTTGTCCCTTTTGATAAAAAGGTCACATTTCACATCAGTCACACCTACTGACTATTCACAAATTAGGAATTTCGAAAATATTCCTCCATTCATAGTGTGAAAAATCCAAACAGCCTCTTGGCAGAGCCGTGATCTTGATGACTTACTATGCTTCTAATTCCCACCCTTCAATTTTAGAACAACTAAGATGCTACAGCTCCTGCCTTCCTTTAGATTAATATTTGTGCTTGAATTTGGAACTACCAACGTGAGGATATTTCATTCAGATGAAGGGTCTAACTCTACTTTTCCCTTCAGCAGCCTTCAATAACTCCTACCAGTGCTGCAGGTGTGGAAGTGAAGGATTGCTCCGTGGAACTCCTGCTGCCGAGGTCTCCACTGAGCCCTGGCACAATTAAATCCGCCGTGCAAGGTCAGGATTTTGTCTCCAAGGCTGGAAGGGACGAGTCAGCAGAAACTCCTCCCGGTTTGTGAGAGCTGGCCGTGGAGAACAGCGAGGGAAGTGCTCGGAATAATGAGCTCCTCGAACCCTGGGATGGTTTATGTCTGATTCATCATACAGTCAAAATGCAGATCCACGGCCAAGGAACACATTTTCTTTGGAAGGGATCTACTGAGAGCCAGAGAAAGGATTAGTCTCCTGTGTGGCCACAGACCTCTGATGAGCATCCTCAGGCTGCCCTCAGGACGTGCCAACCTGTTGGGCTGTGGGTCTACTGGATTTCCACCCCGATCACAGGCTTAGGTTTGCTTGTGCTCCTGTCCAGTGGGCTCTCTCATCCCTCAGTGCCACTCTGGGTTTATAGGAAATATTTCAACCCCATTCTTAGCCTGCTCTCCCAGCAATACCCTTTGCTCCCACCTGGCCTTTTAGGATCGCACTTGTAACCACAGGAAAGCTCCTCCTGTGGCACCTCAGGAAGTGCCCATCTTTCCCCCTGGATTTCTAACTACGACCACAAACTATGTAAATGAACAGCCTCCCTTTCTCTCCAGGCTGTCTGTATAGATTTTCATGCACCATCACTATATTCCATACAGCTGCATCTGCGTTCACTTGGAACGGATGGAAAAACCTTTCCCATTAATGGATATCACTGTGTTGGAGACTTACAGTGTAATAAACCTGCATTTCTGTTACTCTAACAAAGTCTAAGCCAGAATTTACATAGAAGGGTGGTGGAAAAGCATTTGGATGATGAGAGACGAGAAAGTTAGGCTGGACAGAATGGCAGTGGGGTATGAAAGTGATAAATAGAGAGCAAGGGAGGCACAGGTAACACGGGCAGGTTATTACTGGTAGCAGGGGGAAGCAGCAGAGAAGAAATGAACTGGAGTTCTCACTGGATCCCAACTTTACCAAAGTATGTTTATACACAGGGCTGGACTGCAGATTCGTCCTGTGTTTCAGAAGGGAGAGTTAAGGAGATGCTGTAGGAGGTAAATCCAGGCAAGAACTGTGTAGGAAAGGGCTGTATGGGGAGTGGGAAGCCAACTCTCCTGGCTGGAGAGAGAAGGCAGAGGAGGCACATCAGGCAGGAGTGCAAGGCAGGGCTCAGTGGCACTGCTCTCCCCTGACCCTGCTCCCACAGCCTTTTGTGTACAACCAGGACACTTTATTGGTCCTCACCTGAAAAAAACCCAGCCTAAAAAACTCTGAGAGACAGACAAGTTTGCTAAGTTTGGGATGTTTTCCCTCAGGCTGAATAACACCTGAATGAAGTGAAGCAATACCAACAGCCTGGCATTTTTGCAAAGGATGTCTTGGCTAGATCGAAAAAGCAATTATTACTGCCCACTGAATGTTTCAGAGGTAGTAACTTACTCATCATCCTGCACCACTTTTCTGTCCATACATCATTCAGTGTAAATATGTGGGCACACAAACGTAATCATTACTCCTAATCTCTAGCACCCTTTGTTAGCTAATCACTTTGGGCCAGATCTCTCCCGTACAGGTGTGCTGATCTGGCACCAGTGCATGGGACAACGCTGCATCCTGGTTTCCAGCCTTTGCCACACCACAGCCTTCCCTGTGGCAGGGGAGGCTCCCTTGGAACGCAAACAGGGAGAGCCCCAGCTCTGCACAGACACCCATGGGTCCCATTCTGTGGCCATGTGCCAGCTGGGAGCCTCCACAATGTAAAACACACCTCCAAAGGGCACTGCTGGCACTTCCAGGCTATCCAAAATGTCCATAAAGTGACTCTGCAGTTAACATGTCCCTGGTGGAAGGCAGCTCTGCTCTGCTGCAATCGCTGCTCTGTGATCTGCTGACAACACACCTTCAAGGCTTTCCCTGCTGCTAACGGAGCTTTAAGATGTCACTTCATTCTCCTTGCTCCCGTTTTACCCTTTTTAAAGGCATTTCACATGAAATGAAAACAAAAAATCAGCCAGCACTGTATGGAAAAGCCCCAGTGCCTCTTCCACCCTCCCCTGGAAAGGGACTCAACACATGGATTCCAGGCCCTGGCTAGAGGCCGAATTTCCCTGGAGTCACAGGTGTTCCCACACTGGGTTGCAGCCTTTCCAATTTCCAGCAGCTATTCCTGGCTCTCTCCTCTCCACATGGGTAATCCTGGTTCCCGTGTTTCTGTCCCAGGTATTCTTTGTAAGGAAGACTTGTGCAGCGTGGTGTTCTGCTGGGAACACGGGTCAGCAGTTGCAGCTCCAGGATGCCTGTTATTTTATAGCATTTTCTTTCCCCCTGTAACACAACTGGATGTTGGAGCCAGCGGCGGGAAAGACCATCATCTACCACATTTGTCACCAGGCTTGATAGATAGTATTCCCAAGCCAATGCCATAAATGCTGTTTGGAAATTGCAAAGCCAGGCTCCTGCCGCTGCTGGTCTGGCCAAAAAGAATTAATTTATAATCATGAATATAAATTTCATAGATAGTATTATTGTCATTCTGCTTTTGAGTTATAGGACATATGGGGAGTGGCTTGTGGAGCAGAAGCAGTGTCACCATAATTCAGGGTAAGTCCGTGGAGGATCATTCTATCTATCACACAGACATCAATCAATCAATCTCCCACATTAAAGGGACAGACCTCACCCCTCACAAACGGGGGGAAAGGGGGGGGGGGTCCAGCTGTTACTGGTTGTGCTGACTAAGGCTGGTTTTATGGCCAGCATCAGCCCCACTTCATGAAAGTATTTCCACTGTTCTCTCATCAGCTCGACGATGTTTTCCATGTGACTACACACATGTTTGTAAAAAATCCCCCATCACTCATCCCGGTCCGTGTCCCATCCCCACCGCCCTGTGCTGCACCTTAAATTACTGGGCTTCCTAATGAGTGATAGTTGACAAACTACAGTAAACTCACTGTCTTGACTGAAATGACATTAATTCAAGCGGGGCCCAATATATTCAAAGGTCTCTCTGAAATGCCATGAATTAGGGAGCAGATCTTTTCTATTAATGTGTCTCGGTCCCTCCCAAAGGCTCCCGGCCTCGGGGAGGAATAAAAGGCAGCAGAGCCTCAGTGGCACAGAGCAGGCAGGTAATGGCTCTGTGAGCACTCTGCTGGGAAGGGGAGTGCAGGACCCTCGGGGAGAGCCCCTGCCACCGAGGCAGAGGCATTTTGGAAAGCAGGGGTCTCTAGTTAAGCAACCTATTGTTCCCTGGAAGGAAAAAACAGGATTATTCATGTGGTGCCACAGAGTGTAGCTTGCCAATCACCCGACCAAGGGACATGCTCACTCAGCCATGAGTGAGGGCAGTACCCATAATATTTTATTGCTATTAAGCCTCAACTTTGCATGTTTTTATATAGACTATAGGGTGTTTAATAGCCATGCAAAGCCATGACTTTCTTGCATGCATTACAGATGGGCATAAGGGGATAAATCCTACCTGGCTGCCCACGCCGACCCCTCCTATATAATGGAAAATATGCAGCTGTGCAGTATTTTGGCACTTGGAGTTGTCTGAATGGGTCATGTGTGCCAGAGCTCATCCGTTTTGTGAAAACGGTAAAAAGTTCTGCAGGAGGTTTGTCACAGAGTTGACTGCGGGCACAGTTTGGGTTGAAACAAAGGTGCTGGATTTGAGAAGTCAGGAATGAAAAATTACATTTTTAAATGTCCAGGAAAAGAAACAGTGATCCAAAATAGTAAAGGCAATGAGATGCTTTTTGCAGAAGGAAATTCAAATACACTCCCATAGTTTAGTGTCATCCATTCGGTTTTACAACTGCAGGGAATAACGTTTCAGATCCTGATTTCCACAGAGACAGGGTCAGGCTGGGAAAGCTGCTTTCCCTCTGAATCAAGACCAGGGAGGTGTCTGTGTGTTCTGGACCAGCCACGTGTGAGGAGAGGGCATACTGCCAGTCTGAACCTGGATCAGCTGCCTCTGGCACTTGGGGCTGTCCCAGTGTGAGGTTGGTTAATTCCCAGGGAACTGAAATCCCAGCTATTTATTTCCAGTCTGGTATAACTGTGCATGGTTACAGTTGTTAATTGGTTCTACTTCCATGAAATGTCTGTGGTCTGAGCTCTTCATTCCTCTGTCAGAACAAGGCAATTACAACACTCGACTTCCCTGCAACGCCAGATTTTCCTGCTCCTTCCCAGAGTGGATCCACTCAACGGTGTCAACTATTTTTTGACTTTGATAAAAACGCATTGAGAGTCAAGATCATCTCTTAATAGTTCACATTTCTATTTAATAACCTGCTGCAGTGTCAGAAGATACAACCATCATATTGCACTCCCAAGAAGTATTATGCACTGCCATCCTATCTATTGATGCACATCAGACATGTCCATGTTATTCCATATTCTGTCCTTTCCAAGGAAAGGCTAAAGGAGACAGAGGGTGCAGATCTTGTTAGGTGCAGCCTCTGACACTATCACTATCAATTGTCTTTTGCTAGCACTGATCATCACCTCAATTATCTGGTGTCCAGCCTACCTGATAGGTTTTTGCAAACTATAACTCTTCTGTCGATGAACATGGAATAATGACAGCTCGGGGCAGAGGGATGGAATACAAAAGAGAGCAACCTGAGAGTGTTACACGCACCCCAAACACCCGGCTGTGCCCCGAAATCAATCACACCCTGCAACAACTCGGCGCATCCCCTTGTTCTCTGAAGATCAATGTTACGTATGCAGCCAGAAAGGGCTCAGTTAAACGTGCCCTTTTTTCTTTTCCTCTTTTATTTCATTCTCAAGCTGTTAAATGGTAAAAAAGTCTGGACATGCAGCAGAATACAGCACCTAAACCCACACCTGGTAAATAATGTTTGGCACCTCATTCAGAAATCATTATTTGTATGCTAAAATAACAGGAAAAGAAAGCTGGTTTATAGAAGGATGTTTGGCATAATTTTAAATTAAGGGATTTTTAAAAATAATTCCAATACCACAACTTGAACTAAGGACTGTGAAAAAATCAAACAAAAACTTGTAGGTAGCACACTGATATTGTAGCTGTAGATTTTTCCTGACTCAATATTCCTCACAACATGAGAAAATGGATTTTAGTGCAATATTAATTGAAGTTTTGCCAGTATAAGGTTCATGAGGTTAATTTGAAAAGAATACATTACCAATATATTTATAGCATTTAAATAAATTAGGATTACACTTCACACATCAATAACAGCTGTTAAATAATATTTTTATTCTATGTAAATTCTATCCATTCATCTCTGTTGTATAACAAATGACCATAATTATGGTGCTTCATTGGTAGGAAGGTCATTGGTAATCTTGTAATTTCTCATTGGTGTAAAAAGGGAAAACAGAAATGTTTGTGATGAATGTATTCAACCTTTTGCATACTTTGGTGCCTGGGACTATGCATTAAAATGCAGCAAGAAATTAAGTTCTTCCCTTACACAGCATTTTTAATCTAGTGCTGTTGATTTGCTATAACTAAGGCATTTGCAATGCTTTCTCAGAGGGCCTTCTCCTGGAGAGTTTGTATTTTCTTCCTTAGAAACTAATAAGGTCCAAACATTCCCAACTTTCCCTCCCTTCAAAAAAAGCCCCACTAGAGCTGAACATCACAAACTCAGGAGCTCCAGTGTTTTCTTTTTTAACTGGCAGCCCATATATTTTGGATTACTGAAAAATAATCACATTATTGCTTCAAACTCAAGTTGTAAAGAATGCTTGAATAAAAGTGAGAAAACAGACTGTTACTGGTAGTGTCTGAACTGAGGTTACTGAACTAGACATGTAGATTGAGATTTTTTTCCCCTAGTTCTTAGTTTTACACAGAGATTTGGTTCTTGTTTCCACAAACAGAGGAATCCCAGTGTTTTCTGAGAATATCTTTAGGAAGATGAATTTCCCTGCTATAGAACGAAGCCTGATGTAATTCCAGTAAGAAAATCTCCTGTGCAGCTTATTAAAATATGCAACACATTGTCTAATTCAAATGCAAACATTTCCAGTTACCAGTGCCTAAAGACACACTCCAGTTTCCAGTGGAATATCAACGATGGTACGGATTTCATAGACAGGAAACAAAGCTGGGCTATGGATTGCTAATTCACAGAGGGGGAAATGTGAGAAGGCCCCCCAGCCGGGGTATCAGTGCCAGCACCGGGGCTGGAGAGGCCCTCGGACACAGGGATTCATGCAGAGGGAATTCGTTCTAATGAAGCTTGATTTAATCCCATTATTCTAATAAAGTGTAATCAATGGGCGCAGCAAATCGCAAGGTCTAGTTCGGCCGCTGATGAGGGCTGGGCTGCCTTTGAGACAGTGGATACCAAGGAGGAGAAGGGAGTTAATAAGCTCCTGCTCTGCTAATCCCCACTTCCTGCAGCGAGTTTGAGTTTTGAAGGAGGGCAATTTGGGAGCTGTCTTAGCATAAATCTCAAGCAAGTCTGCGTCTGCCTAGGGGGAACAAGCCCCTCAGCATTCACCAAGACACGCTTCAAGGAGATTCTACTCTTAATCCAATTTACTCAGCCGAATAAGTCCCACTGCTTCAGCTTGCCAACAAATTAAAATCCAGCTTCATAAAAACACCTTGAATTTGGAAGGTATTGGCTGGCCTGCTAGACTTGAAACTTCATTTATTCTGGCTAACTTCTCAATTATCTTCCCAGCAGTGGAGATGTGTAAAAGTGCAAAAATCAATAGGATTCTATTCCCTTTCTATTGGAAAGGGAAAAATTAATGAGATAGGACACTCTCTTAATCAGAAATAAATGTTTTAATTCAGATAATGACATAGTTTTCCCTCGCTGAAGGATGACAAATGCTGGGCTGCACCCCCAGCAGAAGCAGTTTCAATTTTATTGTAAATATAAAAGGTATTGATCGGTGAGATGCACAAACCCTATTGCTTACAAAAGCCATTCAGGGGGACTGGGAAAACTATTAAGCACTGGGTCAGAAATCAATAAACAACACTGAAATGTAGCAGAGGTCGCCCTAAGGCTTCGTGGCATCTCAGAAAGCCAAGTGGCAGAAATAGTGACAGAAATGTCTCTTGTGGAGCAATGTTAGGGATGAAGGGGTCATGCCTTTAATCTCCTCAGAGCTCTGACAGGTCTGTGGCACAGAACTAATGCAGTCCTTCCTCTCTGCCTCGGATTTAAATACATGCTGATTCATCCCACAGCTCCGTGTGAGGATTGCTTTGGGTTGTGCAAAGAGATGGGAAAATATTGGAGTATTTTGCTCCAGCTCCGCTTAAGTAAATGGGGGTTTAATGTGGGATTTGTTTGCCCGCTTTAGGAAAATGGGAATACAAAAAAAGTCTCTGAAATCAGGATCTTCCAGTGTGCAATTTTAAATAAAATTTAAAGAGAAAATGAAAAAAAAATGTAAGATTTAGAGACAAAAATTATAATTTTAAAATAGTATTTTTTTTTCAGTATAGAAGTTATCCAATATGGCGTTATTTGGAACAGTATAACGGACAGCCTAGTTTTTTCTTTAGAAGATGCTTCCATTAAAAAAGGGTTTTTCCTGTGCCAAAACCCACTGACCATGCCTGAACAAATCACCATCGCCTCAAGTCCTTGCTCTCTGGTCTTTGGTTTGAAAGTGCCAGCTCTGAGCCCCACCTGTCTCTTGAAATGCCCCGAGGGGCACATTCAGCTGCTGCTCCATAAACCAAACCACCCGGAATGAGGAGACCGACCAGCAGAGGAGGTCTCTCTTCCCCGAGCTGGGAGCTGATTTTCAGTGGAAGACATTGATTTGAAAGGCTTAAAGCAGAGTATTGAAACTTTTAACAACATCATTCCAGAAGCAGAGTCAGAGCCTAAAAAAAATAATAAATAAAAGCGAGTGACTGTACCTTGTGCTCCGGGAAATGCAGCTTCCCCCTTGACATGGGTATGATTATAAGATTGGTGAGGGTCAGGTTACCCATCAGTAGGTGAAGTGTTCAGGTGCTGAGGATTTCAGTTTCATCTCACCTCAGATATTATGTCAGCTCCGTGTCATTCTCATCACGGGGAATGATTTGAGGGCTTGCTGTGTCCCCTGTTATTGCGGTCACTTGACCCCAGATGTAACTTGTGTTTAATACCAGCATTTTAACAAAGCCTGGGAGTAGCACCCGCATGGGGAGCCACCACTTGACCTTTCCCAGCCTGGAAGATGCCAATTGGCTCCAGCCTTGGGTTCCTCTGCCCCCTGCATTTGCAACAAATGAATGTTAAGGCCTCAATGAATTGACTCACATTTGAAGTTGTATTTTTTCATTGCCATGAGCCTTTCAAAATTGAATCCCCTTTTTATCTTTAGGCCTGAAATAATGGTATTTTTCCTGTTGCATTTGGTTTGGGAGCATAGGAATGGGTTTGTTCTTAAAACCAGTATTCAGCTCTGCCACGTGCCAGTTTTAAGCACAAGTAAAGAGCAAAGTGATTTTGCTCTGTAAAAAAGGATCACTTTATGATTCTTAATGAAACTGTTTCCTCTAATTTATTAAGCATGCCTGACTAAACCTGGCAAGTAAGTAGAGAAAACTTTTGCAAACCGTTTAAAAGTTTAAAAGTGAAACCCGTTTAGTCACAGCATAGCAGGTTAGAAATACACTGCCCCTGCCTATGCAAATATGTGGTTATCACTCAGCAACTCATTAATCACAGCTCATGCCATATAAATATGTTACTAGAGGGGGATGTGGCTGCTCTCAGTGACCAACACAGGCTTTTTACAGTCATTATTGTCCTGATGTGATCACTGCTCAAAGTGACAGCGATTTTGGGATGTCCCTCCCGGCTCCTTCTCTTCTAAGTGCACCTTCCCACCATGGTCAATATCCAGATGCTACTAAGAGTGACCTGCTGTACCAGGTTTGTTCCAGGCCTGCCTGGGTACGGGAGTGAAGTGAATGTTTATCACTGAGGAGCCACGGGGAGAGGGGAGCAGTTTTGTGTAAAACCTGGCTGAGAACAGTAGCCTGATTTCCCAAGGTACAGTCCCTGGGATCCTTTGAAAAGCAGGGGTGTGGACATGGATTTAGGAGCAGCAGTGGGCTCTGCCTGCTCTCCCACGCTGTGATGCCACGGGAGCAGACCTGGAGTGGGGCAGTGGCACCCCTGTTTCGGGCAGGGCTGCCCAGGGCTCCCTCTGGCACATTCCTGGATCACAGCTTTCAGACAGGATCTCACCCAGGAGGAGCCCAGCTGCAAACTCCCAAATTCTATAATGCAAACCAAGGTGCCACAGGTGAAGGAAGCTTAAAAGTGTTCCCCATCCAAAATAAAATGCTAATAGAGGTGCGGTTTCATGCCACTTTGCCAAAATACTGGGACCAAGGACTCCATGGATATTCACCTCTCAGCTTTGCTACTCATATTTCTGGGAAGAAGCTTCTCAGTCAGAACATGCTGAGGTGGTGGGGATTTTTGGATGAAGCAGATGCCATTACACAGGGAAGATCACAAGGCCTGTCCAGCCCACCCCAGCCAGCCTATTTTCCATCACTCCTTGCTAACGGGGAATGAATTCAAACGTGTGAGATGATAGGACCATAACAAATGTTCTCATCTCTGTTACCTTCCTAAAAAGTCCTGAATTAAATTAAAGTAATTATCTTTAAAATTAAAACACAAAATGCAGTAGCTGCCTTCTGAGAGGAAGACAGGAGAGAGCACAATCTGTCATCCCCATCAGCGGTCTGGCCTCCCTCTCTTTCCCCTAATGAGTACTCTGGGTCTCTCCATAATCCATCTTCATATCCCTATTATGCCAGGCCCACCAAGCTCTTGTACATGAAACTCTTCAAAATAAGGGCTTCAAAACTGGCAGTTCTAGCAGGACAAAAGCTCACTTCCCAAATATTCAGATTTCCAAGCATCCCAGTAATTCTGGACACCAAGGTTTTCAAAAACACAAAATGTTGCATGACCAAGACAAAATCACAAAGGGTCAGTGGAAATGCTGCAGTTGCTAATCCTGCTGGGAACATTTCTGGGCTGGAAGCATTAATGTAACACAAACCTTCTTTCCTTGGGCTGACTTTTAATGAAAATTCCAACAGGACAGTGTCTCTCCTGCTCTTCCCTTTGGCTGTTTCAAATGGTGACCCAGAGTTTGGGACTTCCTTCTACTAAATAAAACCCTGCTCACTGCATTTAACAGCTGTCCTTTGTGCAAATCTTTCTTCAGGTTTATTATTATTATTATTATTATTTCACTATCCTTATCTTTTCTAGAATAGGTAACACTTAAATCAGTAGCCATTAATTGGGATAACTTGGCAGGGGGAGCACGGGGTATTCAAGCTCCTGCTGAACTGAGGGTCCAACTATTTCCATACAGGACAAGTAAGTGAGGGATTACAAAAGGACTGGTACCTGATATTTCCCAAAAAAGACCTCAAAACCCACACAGCTTTGGCTACAGACTCCTCCATGGTGGTGTTCTCATCCTTCCCCCAGCCTACACGTCACCCTTGAGTCCAACCTTATTTACGGCACTAGCAATAAAATATGCTTTAAATTTAATGAGATTAAGTGTGTCCTTCTCTCACATGAAATGAGAAATTTTAACAGTGCATTCTGGAAGAAGGACAAATTTAAGCATGAGCTTAGACTTAAATAATTTGCTGAATTAGCACCTAAATCTTTGGTCTTATTTTAGTCTCTGAGAGCTTTACTCTGACTGTGCAGCAGTTTCACCAGACAAAACCCAACCACGGGGCAGTTTAAGCAACATGAGAAGCAGGACTGTGGATTCTTCCACACCTATTCATTTTGCTTCTGTTCAAACAGGCATTTCTACCTGTTAGCCTTTCTGTAAACACTGCCAGTTATTTAGGTCTGAAGAGGTAACACCTCTATTGCACCTCCTGACATCTGTGGGGTTTCACAGTGGGGCTGAAGCCGTGATTTTGGCTGGCTCGAAGGAATTGCCTCTGTTTGTCCTGCTCATGTGACAGCACAGCCTGTGCTGGGAGCACAGCGATGCTCTGGGAACAGCCACGGAGGGAAGCAATGGGCACAGCACTGGCTGGGCTATGTAGTGAGGTGCAACACCTTTGCTACAACCATTTATGGTCTAGATCTTGATTTTCTTTGCTGGAATTTGCTGGATTCAGTCCTCGTTTCTGCTGGGTACTGGGGATGTGCTGGAGGCAAAGGGAGAGTGGCTGCTGTGCTTGGAATAGTCTCTGATTTCAGGACTGGCTCAGGTCAGCCCCATTTACTCTCATTTTTAAGAACCAATATTACCAAAGGCAACCTAAAGCACAGCAATTGTAGGTCATGTAGATTTTAAGTGGTGCCATCCTTTAAGAAAAAATCCCCCTTTTATTAATTTATACTGGAGGAGCTGAAGGCAGGGATCAAACATCTTAAAGGCTAATGCTGTGCTCTATTCCAAACAGAGAGACACAGCCCTGGCAGAGACTGCAAATGGGAGAGATTCGTTCTGAAAAAGAAGCTCTGTGGGTTTGGATGTCCTTGACATTTATAATTTACAAGAGGATGATTATTAGCAACAATATCCACACTCACTTTGAGACCGAAATAGTAAATGTCACTTTATTCTCTCCCTACCTGAATGTGATGCCAGCAGACATCTGAGAAATTGCAGGAATCCTGGAGATAAATCAACCTACAGCTCCATATTCAGCTTGACCCTGCTCTGTTCAGACATGGCAAGCCCCCAAAAAGGCAGGATGCCTCTTCTAAAATAAATGGGTTTCTGGGAATGTGAATGTGCCCATTAATTTAAAACAAGATGTTGTGTACATAAAGGTTTTTGAGTTCTAGGATAATATTGTCCTACTTATATCCAGTGTGGAGAGACAGATTAGATAGAAAAAGGATTTTCCACACTATCCAATTCAAGGCAATTGCAGCAACATGTGGAACATAAATAGAAAAGCTTGGAAATGTGTTTTCCCTGTGTAGAAAGTTACTAATGGGGGCAAAAAAAAGTTAATTTCTACTGTTTGTCCTGAAAATATTTCAAGAGAGAGGTTTAGAATGGCTCCCTGTGTTCTGAAAACAGTTTAAAATTAATGATTCCATTATTTGTTTTCTTCTCCCTTTTGATATGAAAAGGGACATTGTGCTTAGAAACAAGTGAATTATTTTGAAGCACCTTTCCCACAGAATGGAAGATGGATGCAAAGGAAAACATCATGTAATGCCTTCCTTCCACTTTTTCTGCAAAAGGACATAAAACACAACTTTCCCCCACATTAAAGAAGTTCCAGCAGAAAATATCAAATGAGCTGTTTCCAGTGCTCTTATACGCCAGTGATACCTGTGGCACTATAAAAACATCATAAAATAACAGAATCGTGGATTGGTGTGGGTTGGAAGGGACCTTAAAACTCAGCCATTCCCACCCCCTGCCATGGGCAGGGACACCTCCCACCAGCCCAGGGTGCTCCAAGCCAACCTGTCCAACCTGGCCTGGGACACTCCCAGGGATGGGGCAGCCACAGTTGCTCTTGGCAACCTGTGCCAGGGCCTGCCCACCCTCCCTTCTCATTTCTTCCTAAATACAATCACTTTATGAGTTTGCTGAGTGCAGAGGTTCCGAGCCGGGTCCATACCCTACAGTCCCACTCACAAGGGCAGGAATTTCTCCTGCTGAGCTGGGTGCTCACCTGGGGCAGAATTACGGCTGGCAGGGCCCAGCCTTGAGGTTGTCCTGCTCCTCCTGTGCCTTCACTGCCCTCCCCCAGCCTGAGCCTGCAATCCCAAATGTGCATTGGGATACCCCTTCACCCCTGCCCTGCTCCACAGCTTGAATTTTCTTCTACCAATTTCCTTTGGCAAGTAAGAGTTTGAATCTTTGGCTTTGGTTTGGTTTGGTTTTTCGTGTGAAATGCCCAGGATTTTTTAAAAACCCAAACCCCTCTCCCGATGCCCCGCGGCCCATCCCGGAGCGCTCCGGGCGCTGCCGGTGCCGCCCGCAGCCGGCAGGAGGCGCTGCCGGAGCGGNGGATGGGCCGGGGAGGGGGGCAGGATTTGGGGAGGGGGACAGGATTTGGGGAGGGATGGCTGCACCCCACGGTGCTGAAGAGGATGAGGAGGCACAAGGCAACTTCAGGGGCTTCACACCACCTTGGGAGGTTGGTGGTTTCTTCACGTTGGAATTTCAGAAATACTTGCTACGGCTATTTTAATTTGGGGGTATCATCACCTTGTTGTTTGCCAACGGACCCACGGAATCAGAGATCTTCATGTATGAAGCTTCCAAGTAAAGCAATTACTGGGTGCACAATTAAAATAAA
>VXBX01004721.1:242658-257658 GCA_013400415.1 Scytalopus superciliaris | reverse complement strand
CACATGTGAGGGGCAAGCAGGAGGTGACAGCTGAGACATCCCTGTGTGCAACTGTCTATAGGTGCACTGAGGTAAAGAGGGATGGTTAGGAAATGAACTGGGGAATGCAGTAAATGGGATGTTTTGCACACAAGCAAACATTTATTTACATACAAAACATACCTGTGCACGTATGTGAACAGCTGCGTTTGCCCCCTGGTTTCCTCACTGCCCCTCTGACCCGAAGCTCAAAAAGTAAAATGCATAAACAAAGGAGGCCCCCACTCGATGGTTTATCCCTGCAAGGAATCAAAATGGTTTCTGAACTCGCGAATATCATAAAATTAAATATTGTTTGCCAGAGCTGGAGTTTCGGTTTTATGCAGTAATTCTTTCAGCTAATTGTTTTGCTGCACCTTGATCCCCTAATTAGGGCCTGACTAATTATCTAATTACTAAGTAGCAGAAGGGCAGGTTGATGGCGACATTTTAGCCATCTTTCAAAGCCTCGTTATCCTTGTGAAAGTCATGGTTTCCTCTTGGCTGCAGGCAGCTGCAGCAGCCCCAAATGTCTGCTCACCTTCAACATTTGTCAACCTGTTCATTACAGTGGTGAATTTGACACATCAGAAATGTCCTCTTGACAGGAAAGTTTATACTGGAATGAAAACTGAAGCAAAAGAAAGAAAAACCAAAGAAAGATGAAAGTGTAATTTATATTCCGGGGTTTGTAATAGTGGTCTTGTCTTTAAGGCAGGATATATGTCCCCTCTTTAGGAAGAGGAGGCGCAGGCTCTGCTGAGCCTGGGGCTGTGATGGGGCTGAGCAGGTGCTGGAGCCGGGCTCATTTCACAACTCAGTGGGGCCTCCAGACACGGAGTCTCTGCCGGAGCAGGGCCAGTCCCTGCCGCTCCAGAGCCAGGGCTGCAACCTCGGAGGGGCTGGGGCTTTTTGTGCCGCCCCTGCAGCCGCTGGGGGGTTAATCGATAGCCCAGGCTCTCCCTCCCGGGCTCCGGCTCATCCTGTTGCGTTTTGGCCGAGCTGTAAATTCTGATTTATCGCCTGATAAGAACGAGGCGTTTGAATAAAATCCCGTGATGTAACAACCACGTGTAATTTGCTGGTGTGCGGAGGATGAGGGGAAAGATTTCCCCTACGGAGTCCCTTCAAAATTAATCAAAGGAAAATGCAAAAATTCCTCATGAAGAAACTAAAATGCAAGTGCTCTCTTTGCAGAGAATTAGAACAAGGGCTGAGCACGAGATCAAACTAAAACGTCCTATCATAAGTAAATAAATGTATATTTGTGCATTAACTGTATCTGTCAACATTTCTGTGTGCTGTTAGCTGGGTTTTCATTAAAGCAGGAAGGATTAATTTAAATTAAGCCAAGTGAGATCTTTATTATCAAAGTAATCAGCTGCAAGCAAGTTGGTTAATTTCACTTCTATATTTATATACACTTCTCTTTCAGAATGAAGCTTTTCCATTGGAATAATTTTCAAGTGGCTAAAAACAAAGGCAGAAGGGAAACTTGCCTGAAGTCTCGCACATCACATTTGCTGTGCTGTTGTTTGGTTGAGCTCTACTGGAGTCTACTATGCAGGCACTGGAGCATCTACTATGACTGTATAAAATGTGTTTAATTGGCATGAAAAGGCACTAACAGAGTGCTGCTGGAGTTTCCATTAGCTGAGAGGATATCTTATTTACTTTAGTTGAGATGGAGGACGAGAGGAAAGCGTTTGTGTACGTGTGTGCGCGCGGGTGTGCCGTGGGGGGAGCGGAAATCACACACACTATAAACCCCACACAGCATTTATAATGCCACTAACCTCCAAATCCCCTGGAGGACGGCTCACAAAATGTTTTCCTAATTATAATTTTGCAGATTTATGTTTAACACGGTTTGCCAGTTGTGAAATTGGCAATGACGGTAATACAATTTGACGGGGATTTCATGTTAAAAAATACGCATTTTTATAACATACTTTCCCCACAACCAGGTGAAAGAACCCCATCTGAAAGGGAAGTTTTATTTTTTATGCCGCACCGTGCAAGTAGCTGGCTGCACATATAGGTATGTGCATGTTTTCATTGTAATTGATACAGGAGGCCAGGCTGCATTAAGAATTGATGGGGTACTGTATACGTTGTGTTACAGTCACTCCAGAGAGTCTATGAGATCCCAGCTCCCTGCTGAGCACATACTTATGTCAATATTTCTGTTAATTGTTGCATTACAAATTGTTACATATCCCAGTGGTGGGAGTTGGCGTTTGTGCCTGCAGTGGAGCTGACAACACCTACACACAGTCCCAGGAGGCTGCAATATATTGTGGGATTTGCCTTTTGAAAACATTATCACAGTTTATCAGCCCAGTGTCACTCGCTCAGCACTGCCAGGACAGGACAGAACCCTCCACCATGCCATGGGGCTGCCTGTTCCCCTGGCTCCCTCTGTGCACCAACACTTGGAGCATCTGCACGGGATCACCAAACCAAATAAAATGAAGTTTGATTCCCTTCTAGTTTTTGCACTGCTAAATGACATGAATGTTGTCCCTAAACACCATCCCCTTGGTGCTGGTGCAGGGCCTTGTTAGTGGTGCACTGGTGTTAGGCAGGTTGCTGAATGGGTCACGCTCAGTAGAGGGGCTATTTCGTTTGAATTTTAAAAATAAATGCATTCATTTGGTAAAACTCAATAGTGTTATTGACTTCAACACATGCAAGATCCTCAAAGCCAGATGATAACAAAAGAACCAGATGTAATTCTGTGCAGGGATTGCTGCAGGAACGACCCCAGGATTTGGCTCCACCAGCAAAGACTTGATGGCTGCAATAAACCCTCACTCTGCCTTGCAAGCACCAGCCACCAACAAATAGCAGGACAGCACATTTTTTGGGAGATGAATTGGGATAAGCAACAGGAAATAGATTTTCCAAAAGTGTTAATATTTGCTGTGCTCTCCAATTCCTTTAATTTCTTGTACTCCAGTGAAGAGGAACCTTTCTGGCATGAACTACAATGGGATAGTGACAATCCTCTCTGGTGACAGATGCATATGATAAACAGGCAAATTTACTGTCAGCCATGGATCTGAATGAATTCCTACATCGGGGGGGCAGGTTTTGCCCAGAGTCCTTACTCTGGGGGGAGAAAAAGAAGAGGAGTATGTAGTGGGGCAAGGCATTTTTCTTCTCTCCACCTTTGGGAATCACTGAGGTCTCGAGGGGACCCTGAGCCACGGGAGGGGAAGCCCTGCTCCTCAGCATTCCTGCCAAACCCCAGCATCCTCAGCAGCTTCCTGCCACTGGGCTTTACTGGGGGCACTGGGGGAGGGGGCTGGTGGTTCATTGCCCCTGAAAACCCTCATAAATAGAGATTCCACAACAAGGAGACTCTGTGCAAAAGGCTAATTACAGCCTGGGGCTGCATTAACCTTTAGTGTGGGTTCCCCACTGGGATCTTAGTAAGACTCTGAGTGTGTGAGTGTGTGTGTGTTCATGGCTTGTGTGCACACACAGACCTTCTCCTGTCCTTTATTTTCCCATTCTCCACTCTGCTCTCCCATATACAGATGTTTTTGAGGTACAGAAAACCTTCTTCGTAGTCCAAGGATTTGTTCACTGGGAAAGTCAAGGAAAAGCCCAGACCTCTCCATTTCCCCTCAGTGTGAAACTGAAGTGGCTACAGAATTCCCTCCCTGGATGGAAGCTGGTAGCACAAATTCAACAAGGACAGTAACAACTGGCTTGTCTATGGAAAGCAGCTGGTACAGAACCACAGTGCCAAGGAGAAGCCATCCAATCCTCCTTGGAAAAGCAAACAGAACACAGTCAATGTGAGCCAGGTGCATTAGTAAATATTATGACATATATAAATTTATTACTAAGAGCAACCAGTGGTCTAACAGTTAATATGAAAACTTGCAGGGATGATGCAGATATTCAGACAAATCTCTGTGCTTTTCCTAGACAGCTACCATGAGGAAGTAAATTTGAAATCAAACCTTGGTAACATATAACTCACAGAAGTCAATGCTTCAAAATGACTATGATGGAGACCACAGTCATTCCTTGGAGATTCTATGAAGGAAAATGCTGTAACTAATCTGATTTCTGGTCTTGCTCACGCAATAATCTGACTGAGGGTGAAAATACCCATGAAAATATCAGCCTACATCAGATCTCCAAATATTTGAAAGGTCACAGAAAACTTACTAAAGGCCTGGCACAGCCTCACTGAGCTGAGGACAATAACCTGACACCCCACAAACTCTCAGGGTACAATGTTGCTACAGGAGTGACTGGTTTAGTTCCAGGGAATGGAATCATGGAATGGTTTGGGTTGGAAGAGACCTTAAAGATCATCTCCTTCCAAGCCCCTTCTATAGGAGGGACACCTTCCACTAGACCAGGTTGCTTCAAACCCCATCCAGCCTGGCCTTGGACACTCATCAGTCACTGGGCAGGATTACGCACTCATCCTGCTGGACCTACCAAACCAATAATACCAGTTATTGCTGGTCCTGAGGGACTCCTTTCTCACTGAACCAGCATCAGAAATCCAGGCAACACAACAAAGTGATTTATTCAAACCCTTCCCACAGGGAAATACCTGAGAAACAGCAAGAAATTGGTTCCAGTGAGGGTTTTTACTTCAGGGC
The DNA here is from genome assembly GCA_013400415.1 of Scytalopus superciliaris. Classification (NCBI taxonomy): domain Eukaryota; kingdom Metazoa; phylum Chordata; class Aves; order Passeriformes; family Rhinocryptidae; genus Scytalopus; species Scytalopus superciliaris. Next base: position 253,006 of record VXBX01004721.1, on the reverse strand, counting down.
TTCCCAAAGGACCAGCTTCTCCCTGTGTTTTATTCACATTTAACCATGGAGCACCTTAGTCAGACAACAGGGACTCCCTGACCAGCAGGATTCCAGTGAATGTCTCAGTGTCCACCACCACTCCTTGATCCTTGTCTTGCAAACGTTCCTGGGCTGCCCATGAGGGTCTGAGGCCCCAGGACATGAGCCAAAGGCTTCACCCCCATCTCCCAGCAGGCAGGTGAGGACAGGGCAGGATTCCCAGCACGCCCCACCCCTGGGCTCTAAACTCCTTCACTGCAGTTCAATCTCCCCACCTTTCACTTCAGCTGCACAGCAGACTTCTTTGGAGTTGCCTTTGCAAACATTTATCCCAATAGGTAGTTTTGTGTAATAAAATAAAACTTCAGCAAAATAAAAAGCCTCCCATACAAACGATAAATCCCTACCAAAATCGGGTCTGCCACTGAACATCCTCCTCTCCTCAGGGACAGGAGGAGGGAAAAACACATGACAGATGTTAATCACTTTCTTTAATGAACTGCTTGGAGATATTTAAATACGGTGGTGTTGATTGTGGTGTAAGAACATATGTACAATAGTGTAAAACAAAGTAGAAACATGATGTATTATTAATACACGCTAATTCCTTTACATCTATTTAGAGGCATGGAGAGGGGAGAACATACTGTGTATTCTCACCGTGGCTCTTCTTGGATATAAAGAGACCCTCTGAAGCAAATTCTTCAGCCTACTATACTTCAAGAAATAGTAATCTAGAGCATCAGACATTTCCTATTAAAGTTTTAAAAACATAGCTTTAAGTCATACATTACATTGAATGCTTTAATATTTCATCTGATTCAGTAGGTTTTAAACCCCACAGAGGTCACATTTGGAAGCACTAGTCCCTTTTTACAGCATTCCAAACATTAAATAAAAATAAAAATTATTAGGAGGAATAGAGCCATCTGTAGAGGCTAATAATGTGTCAGTTTGATATTATTATTAATAATACTATTATTTCTGTTTCATATTAGGGACATCACAATTGCTAATGGCTACAAACTAGGAGTGATAGCCTTCATTCTGGCCCATCTGTGTTGCAGCCAGAGTGGTGTGAGAGGCTCCAGTTACAAACCAGTTGTTTCTCCTGACCCTATTTGGTGTCCAGTGTTATCTGTGTGCAAACCCTTGGCATGCCCAGCTCAGCTCTGGGGTCTGGTTACAACAGCTTGGGCCTGATCCCTGCAGCAGGGTTTAGAGGTCTCGTGACTGGCTCGAGGTCAAGCACGTTGGGATCAGGTGCCCAGGGGGGATGAGTTCAGATGCACGATGTGACCCATCCCAGCTCCATCAGCCAGGGCAGGAAAAGCTCCCTAACCAATGGAACCCATCCCAGCTCCATCAGCCAGGGCAGGAAAAGCTCCCTAACCAATGGAACCCATCCCAGCTCCATCAGCCAGGGCAGGAAAAGCTCCCTAACCAATGGAACCCATCCTAACTCCATCAGCCAGGGCAGGAAAAGCTTCCTGCCCAACCTTTGGGAAAGGAACATGGAGCAGTGATTTGGGTGGTGGCTTGATCCTGATCTAGAAACAGGAATGCCAGATTTGCTCTTGGTTCTTATGGAAGGTTTTCTAGAGTCAGCTGAGACTAACCCACCTCTGGGCTTGGACTAACAGGTAGTTCATGTGGCACAAGGCTTCTCTGCATACTGTGCCTTTTCCCCATGAGGCCAGCAAACCCCTTGGACACAAAACTGCCAGCATTTCACATTTCTGGTAATGTAACTTGGCTTCAACACCTACAGTGAGTCACTTAAGAGAATAACAATAGTTAATTCAAGTAATGGTAAATATTATGATAAGGTATAAATGAAGAAGTGTCTGTTGTCCAGAAAATGCTTGGGAAAACACCACACAGAGAGCTCTAGTTTAGAGAGTACAGCAGAATCATTTCATTAGCTGATTAAACCAGCAGCACTGAGCAGGCACTTTCCTCCTCTCTAACACCAAATATGTACAGACCGTGCTCCCTCTCCCCTTCTATGTTACTGTTGTGGGTCATATTTAGTGCTGATGATTTGTAATTTATCCAACAGGTACAGGCACATTTCCCTCAGGTAACATTTGTAAACAGAAATAAAGCTGCTGGTGTATTGTTTGCCTCAGAAACTCTGCAATTCTAGTGTGCCATAGAGTAGGCAGTGATGTGTAACCAAGGCCAGTGATAAAAAGAAACTGCAATTGTTTTTTTTAAGGTACAGCTCTAAAACTGTACTATGTGGATTTCCATGGTGTAGCAGCGCAGACAGAAATTACTTTTTTCCCCTCTATAAGAACTAGTTATCTGATTCTCTTTTGTTTCCCTTATTCCAATGTTCAGTTGCATTTTAGTGTTCAGAGCTATAAGGATGCATTGAAACTTATGGAGCCTGACATTTTAACTATCTCATCTTAGCATGATTCATCTCAATTTACTTTCTTCAAAAACGTAGCCTGGAAGAATATGAACCATTTTGGGGGCTTGCTAGAAGGCCATAAACTCCATTAAAGAGTATAGTATCAGCTGCTTTCCAAAGAGGGTTTGCTTGTTATGGGTCTCATCCTGCAAAAGTAATAGGTGCCTTCTGGGAAATGCCATGTAGTCTCAAAGGTTGAATTCACGGGACTGGGGGGGAAACTAAACCCTGGATTGTGCCCTCCATCCTCACAGTGTTCCTGTGCTCTGCTACAGGAACAGAACAAAGAAGTGCAGTTGTTTCTGCTCTGTATCTGAGCCTTAAGCAGAGCAGAGGCACCTCAATAGTTAAATAACGAGGCAATTAGAAGAGCCTCAATAAACTTGATGGGTTGGTATGAGCAAACAGAATAATTCATAGGATATGACACAAGTGTCTGTTCAGAAAACACACGACTGTGGAACTGTGGCCACGGTGTGCCACGTGCTCTGGGGCAGAGCCTCTGTGCACCTCAAGGGCCAGGGGGGCTGCGGCAGCTGAAACCCACGGGGCTGTGCCCTGCAGTGCCCAGCTGCACAGAGCCCTGGCAGTGTGACCACCATGGGGCAGAGAGCTCCACACCAGCCAGCTGGAGCCCAGCACCCCTGGGACACGTGCCAGTGCTGAGACTCCACTTCCACACGGATTTTGGATTCGTATGAGCAGTGCCTGCCTTGGTATGAACACAGACTTTAAACGTGACTTGTTCAGGCACTTCAAAGCCCTGAGCAAATCCCGAGCAATGAGCAATAAACAGCACTGTGGGCAGTGGTGGGAAGGTGGACACACCACCATCTCCCCGAGAGTTCAACGACACTTCACTTGTTCTGTTCCCCTCCTGCAGTCACAGTCACTGATACAGTGAAACAATAATATATCACTAGACCTGACCCCTTGGCCTTTATGAATTATCTGTTTTAGAAAGATGTGAAACCACCTTTTATATCCAACATAATAGATATTTAGACATTGTAGATCAATAGTGAACAAGTTTTCTGGTTATAGTTAATGGGTGCCAGAGGGGCATTCTGACATTGACCTCTGACACTCTTGTTGACAAGAAATCTATAGTGGAAAAAAATAGGAAAGACTGCCAGGTTTTAAAGTTATGAATATAGATCTACAGCGAATAATGGTAATTGTCATTGAGCAGGAATTTTTCATACTTTCTGTTTCAGATGAATTTCTCCAAAATCCTTAATTCTGACCAATGTAAAATTAATAACTGGCCCTTGGTGAACATGGGAAAACAACTGTTCAGCTGTATGACACAATTTGCCATTTGTTACTTGTATGATATTGTTCTGCTGTCAAAGAAGACTTTTCCCTTTATAAAATAGGCTGTCATTTATAATTCCAAACCAGCACAGATTTGTTAAACAGCCACCTCATAATGGGTCTGACTGAGGAGAAATACAGGCTCCTGGTTCTTGGAAGAAACTGATCTAAAATGACTTTGAGAAGAAAACAAGTGGTTTCTTTCCTTAAGTAAGAATTTAATATCATGATTTGTCATAAAATTGGTTGCTAACCCCTATTTATTGCCATCATAGCACTGAGATAAACCCTTATTCATTAATATTCAGATATTCTAGCTAATTCTCTTGTAATTAATGGATGGAGCAAAAGGCTGTCAGTACAGGTGGTGACAGCTATGAGGATAAAATTATGTTGCCGTGTCAAACACCTCTGGTGCTTGGTAAAGAAAGTTGCACTTCCCAGTTTAACGGGGCCAGGAAAAGAGAGCTCGTTCCCAGCAGCCTGTTTGGCACCATCCAGCAAGCTGTGGTAATGAAATTAGCTCTGTCACCTCCAGTCAAATGAACTGCCGGGAGAGGAGGGTCCCCTTGCAGCCCCAGCACATGCCCTGCCCTGTCCCCGCCGTATTACCGTGTCACACTCCAGTGACGCCGTGCCGAGGTCCCCGTGGCCTTCCCGCGGCGCAGCACCATGGAAAACACATTTGTCCTGCCTGCTCTTTTCTTTTACCCCTCCTCTCATCCCGGGCAAGATGAATCGCTGCTGGATCCAGCCTGACTCCGAGGGCAAAGCCAGGTCTCGAGGAGGTAACCTGCCTCCTACGGCTTAAACATTTTAATTAATTTTAACACTAATGCTCGAATGAGAGTTAATCACTCTGCTGCGGTGCTTTCTAATTTACCAAGTTTATTCATTAAAACTTTCCTCCCTGAACTTTGATTGAATGTCATGCTTTTTAAAAGGCCTCTCAAACACCCTTAAGGCTTTTAAAACCGACGCTGAAACACTTTTTGCAATTTGCTTTGCAAGGCAGAACGTGGCAGTGTGGTGGGAGAGGGATGGGCGGCGCAGTTAGAGCGGGGTTACTGCAGCTGTAGGGTCAGAAATACTCCAGTAAACACACGGGTGGCTAAAATTATCTGCTGGACATCAAAGATATGTCTTAACTTCCACAAATCCTGAACCAAAACGTTTAACAAGCCTCCCAGTATGAAACTGCCCACATGATGCTCATGCTGCCTTTTGTCACTCAGTGCAAGAATGTAATATATGCTCCATGACTATTAATTTTATGAGATTGCTTTAGATTGTACTGTTATATGTTTTATTGCTGTGCTGTATAACAAAAAGTGTGGTAATAATCTTATTTGTTTTAGATAATATATTTGCAATGTGTTTGCTAATCTAATTATTTTAGAATCAATATAATAAAACCTTAAGTACACAGTTTGGTCTATTAATTGCTATAACTAAAATCTGAAATTTATTGTTTAAATGGAGGTTCTTTATTTCAAATTAACTGAAGCAAAATGTAATCTTTACCTTTTTAATTAACTGTGTTCAATATTAGGTAAAAAAATACCTCACACTTCCAGTTTCTTAATGAAGGCTGCAGTCAGAAAGGTTGACATTCAATCATACATTTAATTGGCTTTTTTAAATTCATTTACATTACTTGGATCTCCACAGAAGTTGCAGTTAAGAAAAAGATTCTCTGCACATAGTTCTGTGGGAAAATTCCCTCCACACCTAGATGCAGAATATTTTATAAAAATAAATTTTAAAAAAAGGCCATGAGTGTAAAGCTACGTACAGCAAAGTAAGAGTGGTTGTTCCTTTGTTTGCTCTGTGGGCACTGGGAGCTCTGCACAGCACCGGGGCTGCAGCAGTGGCTGTGATTGCCCTCAGCTGGGGGGGGAGGGCACGGCTCTGTTTATAGTTTTATATTTTCTGTTATACTTTTCTGGTTTATTTTAGTTTTTGCCTGCGCTCTTCCTTTATTTTGGGAAGCAGCTGGCCTGTCAGCACAGAGTCCCTGAGGATCTGAGCTGTCCTAAGCAGCCAAGCCATTTCGAGAGGCTTCATTGCAAAAGCCCCATGACACCGTGGGTGGTTCAGTTAAGAAAACTGCCTCAAGTGTCTCTATTAATACCAAATTCCTGCCTCTGTAGCTCGTATGAGCTCAAAGTTTACTCAGGCAATGAAAATGTCTAGCTAGAGATTAAGGCTAACCTTCCTCAAGTTTATAAATCACCGCCACTTCTCCATTTGAATCGATTTTAAATATGAAAGAACTGTGATTCTTCCCTCTTGTGTTGCCTTTTCACTTCACCCAGTGCCCAACCGCTTCTCCTGAGGTTGCTCTGGGACATCCAGGGGCCTGGAGAGCAGCACCTGGTGCAGGAGGAGGAGGACTGGCATGCCTCAAGTGCCTGGGCATGTGCACGCGAGCTGTTGGGATGAGCTCCTGTCTCCAGACTGAGGAATGTCCGAGCCCGAGCTGTCTGAGATGTGTTTGCCAGCTCCTAACCCGCAATCGGGGAGGGCATCAAGGGTCTAAATACTGCAGCAACACAGCTTAGAATCATAGAATGGTTGGGGTTGGAAGGGACCTTAGAGATCATCAAACATCCACACTCAGCTTCCAGCACCGCTGCCTCACACTCCAGCCAGCCTCCTAGTTTTGTTTTGCCTCATCTACCTGTTACATTTCTGACTGAGAAATTAAATTCTGCAGAGAAAAAAAAAAAAAAGGCATTTTTAACAGCCTTCCTTTTGCACCTGGGAATTCCTGCAGCTTTCCTTCCATCACTCTCGGAGCACTCGCTCCTGGGGTAACTTCTCACTCCTTGGGCTGTGCTGACAAGCTGCACTGGCTTTTTCAAAGTCAGACAAGTGTCATGATTTTTCCTAGAATTGCTCCTTTAAAATTCTCCTCTTAGTGTTTCCTTAAGGACCTTTTCCTCTGCTTATTTACATGCTGCTGCATTGGAACTTTTCTGCATCCCTTTACCTTTTCCCACAAACACGCCCATTAGTGCACTGTATTTTGGGATGGAAATGTTCATCAGCTTCTCAGGAATGATTGCCCAGTTTTTCTCCTCTTCCTGGGAAATTTATGAATCGATATTTTCAGCTTCATTGCTGCCCAGGTTCTGTGAAACAATCCTTATGTTCAGATCTTTCTACGGGCTCATCAAACTGGAAGTCCTATTGAGTTGGCTGCAGTTCTGTTTCCACCTCATTATGGTGGGTGGCACCGGAACACTTGGACAATTGGAGCAGGAGCCCTTTCTTCCCATTCCAAACAGGAAACTTTATTAGAATAAGAATTAGGGTGGCTGATTGAATGCCTCCATGTCCTGCCTCCCCTCTGCAGTGCTTCGGGCTGAAGCCTTCCCAGAGATGCTCCTCTAAACTCCATGGCTTTGAGCAGCTGCACAGCTCACAGTGGCTCCCCGAAAGCCCAGCACTCCCACGGGGCTCTCACTGCCACACACACACGTGTCATATCTAAGACAGTGCCTAAGCTGGAAACTACTTCAATACTGACTCTTTTAACCACAGTCCTTTTTCTATACCCTGTGTAAATGCTCCTGTCCCAAAACACAAATGATGGATGTGCCTCAATCACATCTGCACAGCAAATCCTTAAATTAATTTCAAATAACACGTTTGTAAAAAGTAGACTTTGCCAGCAGGCAAATCACAAACAAACAAAACCCCCCTGCCTTCCTTTAAATCCATTAGTAGTTATGAACAGCTAACCCAGCTGTAGTCATTACCCAGCAATGAAAAATTGACAATAGAGTTATTAGGATAATATACGTAATTAATAGAAATATTAAAATATTCCCCATTAACCTGCATTTGTTCAGAATGCCAGAGGGGTGATTAGTTAGAATGGCACAGAATATTTTATAGTACTTACTGCTCTTACAAGAAGTCAGAGAGATGGAAATGGAGATCCAGGCCTCTACTGGATTGAAGTATGACCTTAATGGTATTCAAGTCTTTAAATGGGAATGAAGCAAAGAGAATGGGGGGAAATTATGCTTTGAATTTACCAAAGGGATTAGGACACACCAAGAAGATTTTTTTTTTTTTAATAAAGTAACTGATATTTTAAAATCGAGGTGTTCCAAAACTTTTGGGCTGGAAGCAATTATCCATCTTTAGCACTTCTCACAGTTCAGTTGGTTATTAATGATCAGGTTTTTATCTGAAAACACTCCAACTGTCTCTTCACTGTGCAGCACACACACAGTATAAGATGCACTAAATAATTCTGTGAGGAGGTTACAGACAGTCTGTAAGCCACTGTCTCAAATAAAATGTATGTATTTCCTGTACTTCAGCCAAGCACAGGTTTAAGTTCACTTTAGAAACTATCTGTTTAACCACAGAAGGCAACGGCCAGCAGGGGTTTTATAAAATGTATAAAAAATTGGTCCAGGAAAAAGTAACAACAAAGAGTTGTTGCGAAGAATCAGAGAAATATATTGTGGTTTATTAGTGCTGTGGCAGACAGATGGATTTTGTGGGAGTTGGGTTTGTCTACAGAGACAGGTCACAGCTGAATTCCAGAAGGCTCAGCCGGGGCTGGCCCCAATTTCTCTCTCCCGAGGAACTGATGGGCTTTGTCTCCTTTTGTTATATGAGTTCAGAATAGTCCAGGCATTAATAACAGGACAGTTAAAAGGAGAAGGATGAGATCCCACACCTCATTATCCCTCTTCCTGTTGGAGAGGTGGTGTGAGACCGAATTAGTGTATGTTTGGGAAGCACTGGAAGAGCTAAGCATTACAATAGAGATGCTAATTCAGAATTAAATAGATCACTGGGAACCAAGTTCACCAACAATAAATCTGAATTCAGTCACCTGGAAACCCCAACAAGACTTTGATGCCGTAGAATTTGCATGGATTCCTCTCCCTAAGTGTCTTCCTGTAGGAATGCAAAATCACTTCCAACTAATATGACAAGACAAAACATGTTGTTTCCTTGCAGGGCCAAGACTCATTAAGGACAGATATAAATCAGTTGTCTGATTTGTAACTTCTAAAACTTTAATTTTGGGAAGGAACCTCACATCCAGGTTCAAACTTGCACAACCCTCTTGTTAACTCTGCTTTAAAAAGGTGGAATCAACAGAAGTGGCTGGAGTCTGTGCAGAATCTTGGACATACATTCAGCACGGAGCTGAATGGATGAGAGATTGAGAAAGTTAACAAAAACCACTTTTTTTTCCTTAAAGAAATATTTCCTCCTGACAGATTTTGGATTGCATGCTCTTTGAAATACTGGAGCTATCAAAGCATGTTCCCAGAGAAAAATATAAAAAGCTGCAAGCACTAAGTGCAAAATATGTACCATCCACACAGACAAATGCACCTCAGTATATGCAGATACATGAAAACACACCTACAAATAATACATGCCTCCATAAAAATATTTATGAACAAGTAATTTCTTGGGATAAGTCCCAATTTACACATTCTTGGTCATATTCAAGGAGTGCTTGGCAAGTCTGTGGTATCCTGAACGTGCCTTTTGAACTCTGCTCTGTAGGGCTGTCTGGGATAAGTGGTCACAGCAGTGTGGGGGGACACTGGGACAGGGGAAGGGCAGGGAGGAGGGAAGGGAAGCTCTGGAGAGCAATCCCAGGGCTGGGCTGTGCTCAGCCAGGCTCTGATGAGCAGCACTGTATGACAGAACCAACCCAGTTTCATTTTGAGCTAGTTCTGTTAATTTTTTAAAATAAGAAAATTCAAGATAAATAGCAGACATATTAAAGGGATCTCTTTGTAGAAGGAGAAATCCAGTGGAAGAATGGACCTAAGTAACAAATTTTAGATTAAGGTCATGCTTTTGCTGTGCTCACCATCATACAGTGAGGATGCTGAACTGTGAGTCTCCTTGAATTGTCCAGACTTCAAAAAAGGAGGGTTACATTTTTGACTACCTCTATTTCCTACTGTTGTAAATAACACCTCTCTCCTTGTCACAACCTTATCTGATCCACCAGAGTACAACTGGACACTGGATTCTACAATTTTCAGAGCATTATTCACTGAAATGATCATAAAGTGGCAGAATAGTTGAGATATGTTCTATCTGGACACAGGTAACTAAGAAAATCTGGCCTCTGCCTAGCTCCCAAAAATGGGGTGGATTGGGATGAAAGGGGCAATTTTTATTTTCTCTTCTAAAGAAACAACACATATAAGCCATATTGAAAAAAAGGTTCCTCAGAGGTGTCAAAACCAGTCAGAGAACAAAGAGAAAGAACAAAGCAGAGAGAAAGAAGGAGCCTCAGTGGTGCTGGAAATCAAGCCATGCTTTCCTGTGTCTAAATATAAAGGTGAGGTTTCAGAAAACGAAAATTTTAAGCCAGGATGGGATATCTTCATTTAACTCCTGATTGCTTTGAGAATTCCCTCGGTCAGGTGTTACCTGGGGCGGGGAGGCTGCACATTCAACAGGGAACTCGTCACCATAACCCTCTAACTGCACCCCAAAGGAGTCCTGCAACAATCCCATTAACAGTTCCACCTGTTTCAGTAATGTCATAAATACTTTCAAACTTTGTTTCCTTTTTTTTTT
>VXBX01004721.1:174702-242644 GCA_013400415.1 Scytalopus superciliaris | reverse complement strand
TTTTTTTTTTTAAAAGCCAATAATGCATTTGGAAAATTAAGCAGCAAATTAAGTTTCCCAAATGTCTTCAGTAATTGGACAGAATTTCCAACAAGTGCCAGGTCCTTGGAATGAACAAAATGCCTCCTGATTGTGGCATTATAATCCAAAAGTTCTCATTTGCTTCTTCAATTCATTTAATACAATTTACCCCTCCCCACAAGTTTTTAGGTGGAGGAGAAGATTAAAGATGATCCCATAACAGTCTGTTCAGTATTTTACATTCCCTGACCTTTTGTGTAATTTGATATGTTCCTTTGGATGTCTATTCCAAGCATGGTGGGTGAGAGCTTGATTTATAAACAGTGTGTGCACACAGGATTTTTATGTACTTTGTTCACCCCATCAGTTTTTTCTGTAGTCATTTACAGTCTATTTGCAATTCATTAAAGTACTTTTCTTTTTGCTAAAATTGCCTTTCTTTTTTTTTTATGTTTCCATACCAAAGTAGGTTTCTTTTGAGAAAGGAAAGTCTTCAGATGCTGTGACAGCTGTTATGGGGTCCCCTGCTTATACTTCATATTATGGATGTCTCAGCCGGAGCAGAAAAGGGGCAGGTTTGCTTTGAAGGAGGTTTTTGATAAAAATCCAGCTCTTTCCTTACCTTTGTCTTCAATGTTAAGTAATGGAAGACGATTCTCTCCACCAAAATTCAAATTAAATATCTTTCAACGTGGAGATTTCTTGGGTTCTGGTGCAGGATAAGGATATTTTTCCTTTACTCCCAGTAAGGCTTTAAGAACAGTACTTTAGATGAAGAATTGATCTAAAAGTATAAAGCTTGTAGCACTTCCTGCCTGGTTGACAGCAGCCAGGGGTGCAGCTTTCCCAGGGCACGAGAAATGGGAATCTTCACTGGGTGAGACATGGAAGGAGACCTTTATGAGGCCCATGCAGTTCTCACAAGATCCCAAGGCTGCAATCTGGGATAGCTCAGTCCCAAATGAAAGGAGGCCCACCAGCCTCTCAGGATCCTGGGACCCCCTGGTGTGTGTGACACTGTGGTGGTTTGGGGACAGTCCCCAGACTGCTTACAGAGGTGGCCACGGAAGGGATTTGGATCTCCAGGAACAGCAACATCTCAGAGAAGGCCAACACACAGAAAATGAGCCTCTAGGCCCCATTGTCCAGCAGCAAGTTTCTCCTTTCAAAGAGAGCAGACCTAAGCCAATGCACAGCTTAAAATCTCCCTAGAAAACTCGGGTGTTCCTTCCCAGCCCCCTCGGTGCCTCCCAGCCCTGAGTGTTTGTCTCCCCTCTGCCTCCTCTCAGGAGTACAGCTCTGCTCTGCTCAGCCTGTTTAGTAGCTCCTTATTCACTGTATTTGGGGTGTTCTGCAGCCTGAGTAATGCTGCAGCACACATTTAGTTAAAATAAAAAAGCAAACAAATAAAAAGAGCAATTCCACTGCTACACGTTCCTGTGTCTGTGTATCTGTCCTGTAGCAAAAGTAGCATTTCTGTCAGTGCCAATTATTTGCAGGGATAACAAGACAGTCTTTAGTTTCTTCAGTCATGTCTAACTTAGTAAAACAAATCTAAGTACTTCTATTTTATTCTAATTATACTGATTTTCCTCTCTTGTGCTCAGGGAGGAGGGTGCACTGGATGAGGCACTAACTAAGGCTGGTGGCTGAATACCTGACATCCCGGGCCAGCCAGGGAATGTGGTGTCATTAGCCAGCCAGTAATCAAGAGGGAAGGCAGCTTTTAAGGATTTATATATGACCCAGTTTTCTGTTTCTCTGATACTTTGTACATGTCATAATTTTCCTTAAGCATAAAACTTCCTGTATGAAAACGTTTGCTGGCAGGAAATGTCTTTTTGTTGCTGGTTACTTGCTCTCTGTGGCTCCAGTCTGAGGGTTTTCAGCTAAAAAAAGAATGGTTTCATCTCTCTCCCCAGCACTGCAGTTAATGCCAAATGTTTCACTGCTCTGGGAAAGGCTTTTCCTCTCTCTGTGGGGAGAACTGTTTCTGATCCCCAATGTAGCAGTTAATAAAGTCTCAATAGTCTTTCCACCATTTCCCTCAGCACCCGTTTGCAGTCCTAAAACTCCACTGCTGCTGTCACTCTCCAGGCTCTCCAATCTTCTCTGCCAAATGATGTTTTCCTTAGCAGGAACTTCCAATGTAGCCCCAATTGTTTCTGTTTTATTGAGGGATTCCTCCTGAGTGGATTTTTCGATAGCATTTTTAACCACACCAGCAGCCACGCTCCTCTAAAGCAAAATTATCTCCAGCTCCCCGAGATTTAATAGCAGTAAAGTTTTTAATGCTATCTTACCCAAGTCCCCTGAGCCTGCAATAGGTTCCTTCTCTTAATATTCCATTATGTCTGACATGCTCTTGCCATCCATGGAGAGAGATTGGATCTTGTACTGCAGGCTTCCAGACTATCACATTTCCTCCCTGTTCTAAAACACATCCTGCTCTTTCCTGGAGGTCATTCCTCCTCGTCTGGGAATGGGGCTTGCACACAAACAGCACAGAACAGGGAGACCAAGTGTGAAGAATTCTCATCTTTTGGCCAAGGCAGGTATTTTTAGAATATATTTTAGCCTTGGGTGTGTTTGCCTTCTCCCTAAAGCTGTTTCAGAGCGAGGTGTTTGTCAGCAGCACACAAGGGGTAGCTCATGGCCAACACGGAGCAGGGCACAGACACTGCCGTGCTTTAGGTGGCAAAATTAATATATTAGGAGAAAGGAAAATCAGAATTCAAATCCCACCTGTGTCAAACCAGGCACTGACAGTGCTCTCAGTAACACACCTGGTCTGTTACACAACTGTCATTCAGAATAAGCAATGAGGTGTTCCAGTAACTACAGTGAATTTAGGGACAATTTGGGTAGAGACTTGTGTTGAGTGTTACCAGCTGGTTTCCATCAACTCTGCAACGTGAAAAGGTGCCAATGTGAGAGTACAAACAGATTTTGTTCACTAATATTTGAGAGACTCAGATAAAAAGCAATTAGTGCGATTAAGAGTTGTACTTTTGCTTCTGATAGATAAATACTCTATGAATAATACAGCCCATACCTTTAGATATCTGACTATAATCAGCAATGTACAGTTATAAACGGCCACGTTTCTACAGTATTGCCACTTTGCCATCTTTGGGTTATGGATTTATTTTCAAAGCTGAATTACGACCAAATATTTGGACACATTCGTCCACTTTCTTTAAGCCCAGTTCTGAATTCTGACAGTTAAAAATCAGATGTCTGTCTTTGATGAAAGGATCGTCACCTGAACCAATAATTGTTATCTTTGCAAACCTCAGCACTTACACTGCTTGTACAGTGACAAAAGGTATAAATCACCCCCAAGGCTCCTAATTACTCCCATTAGCAGTTGGTTTGTTATCCTGTGGGTGAACCACTGATCCCACACTGTAAGGACAATGGCCGGGGCTGGCTCGCAGCCAAGCCTTGGGTGTATTTAGCATAACTAAATGCCAAGCGCAGGGCCCAACTGAGCCTGCAGAGGCTCAGATTTTGGGGATGCAGCTCTGGAAATTCCCTTAACATATTCATATTACTTGCTTTATCCACTCAGTGGCAGTACAAGAGGTGATGGCTTGCATTGCTACTGCCAACACTGATTACAACACCCCAAAATCCCAGTTTCCATCGTGCCCGATCACAGAAGGGCAATTACACCCAATTCCCAAGTGGTATTCCCTGTATGTATTTCTATATTATCACTCCTGTTATTCCAGCGCGGCACATACCCACTGTTTATACTGCACTGTAACTTCTGTCATGTTCTCTCTAATGCCTGGTAGGTGTATTTATTTGTTTAGCCTCAAAACAGAATTACCAGAACTCATAAATAAAGAGTTGATTGTTGAAGAAAAAATATTAGGGCAGCTGGGAGTTATTCACGGAGAAAAAAACTGTGTTGTGGTAACAGCTCCTACAGAGTATGTGCGTACTTCTGGTGGATGTGTCTGCATTGGATTCTGCTCAGCACTCTGCTTTCCCTCTGCTTGACTCTAATGCAATTCTACCATTGTAACAACAGTAAGAGATTAAGTGTTTACCTCCTCTAGTAAACAGAACATTGAGGCAAACCCACTGCTGCTTCCACAATTAGAATTGCAGGAGCATTAGCAGGGAAACCTGATGTGAAGAGCACCGGATTTCCTAGGGAGTCTATACCTGGAGGAGCTGAAATATTTAGATATGTGCCCTCCTTTGTGAGCATCCAAACAATCCTAAAAGGAATAAGTAAAATCAACCCCCAGCTATCACTCTGAAAGAAAAGACAAATGGATGTGATAACCCACGAAGCAGATTGACCAAAGCCTTCTGCATCTTGCTTTAAAATTTAACAAGAGTATTTAAATGCTGCTGTGCCACTCCTTGTCTGCACGAGAGAACTGCTGACGGTGCGGTTTCAGAGTAAAGATGGAGCGCAATCTGTATGCAAATGAGATGTTAATATGGCATATAAAAGTAAAATTCAATAAAACAAGTTTGCACTGAGCACCGAGATCACGGAAATTTGGCCATTGCTCGGGTTTGGCTCCTCACAGGAGTTTTGCTGACTCAGGTTTCCACCCTTCCCGGGCAGTTTATGTGTGATTTAGCAAATAAAACTAAACAGCGTCTTTACTGCTAATGAAGTGAGAGATAGGCTTGTGCTTGTGTCCACTGCCGTTTAATGACCTAAATATCTCCAGCGCTCTCCGTGGCCGAGTTAAAAGCCGTATTGATTGCCCCGAATTTTCTGCTGCTTTCGTTGCAGAGCCCCAGTAAAAAGCAGTGACTCAGCTACTCAGAACACAGGGTGGTTGTAAACTCGGCTTGGATGAGATACTACTGGAGTAAAGAAATTGTAAGAGTAAAATATTCTGGCCTCAAGTGCTTGTTGACAACCTGTGATATTCAACAACAATTGGAATAGACTGCTGGTAAAATTCAACCCCACTCAACCAGCCAACAAAGTGCTCCAGGAGTGAGGAAAATCAGGAGCTGTCCGTCCCTGTTTGGATGAAACTGAAATTCAGACCTAATAGGAGAATTTCACAGGTTAAATAAAAACATGGGTTAACTAGGAACTTGCCCTCAATGCTCCTATTGGTAAGGCAACATTTTGCCAACCATGTTAATTCCCATAGAATCCTTTGGGTTGGAAAAGACCTTTAAGATCACAGCACTTTATAAGCATGAATTAATAACTCATTAGTTACTGAGGTGAGAGTTTAGCCCCCGTTTCATAGAGCAAGAATCAGAAAATCCTACAGAGTAATTTGGAGGTTCTTCTGCCCAGTATTTTCCAGAGAGACTTTCCAAGCCCTTGGGAGATCAGTTTATAGCAGTGTGGTCCTACACGGTGCCTAAACTACAGAGTCACAACACGTATTTTATTGCATAGAGCTTGGATTTGACTCAGAGGCTGTGCCAGTATTTTTAGTTTAAACTAAACTGACCAAGTTTTGTTACTGTAACTGCCAAAAATTCCTAATTCCATTTTGAAGCCATTGGACAAAACTGACAAGTCAACATTCAGAGAAAACCTCCTTCTTTAGGACTTATATAAAGAATGAACATTTATTTTACCCATAAACATAAACCCCTCGGACTCACTCCATCCAGTCAGCATTCCTAATTTCTGGGCTCTGTCTTTTACTCCAAAAGTTTGGAAAGCTCTTGCTGTTTTCATGGAAGTGGCATTTCTTCATGGTCCATGTGTGTGAGTTTGAGATTGTTTGCTAAAATCCCTCCCCTCACGTTCAGTTCAGAAAGGTCTGTTGGTTCAAACTCTGGGTTTCAGAACCCAAGATTTCCAATTTGTATCACTCTGTGTTACCTCAGTACTTCCAAACTCCACTCTGGCTGCCAGGGCAGAGCACTGCTCGGAGTGTCAGGATGAACAACGCTGGGAAGGTGAGGGTGTGAGCCAAGATGGAAAGAGTTCAGCAGGAAAATGGATAGCTGAGCTCCTCGCTTGGCAAACCAGTATGAAACAGTAATGATTTGCAGGCACTGCAGAACAGATGATCTTTAAAGATTTAAAAGAGAATATGTTCTCTTCTTTAAAAGAGAAATAGTGACTTTTCAGATTTGAAAAAATCCTCATACCTTCCCTTGCAGTTTGTATTCAGCAATGATAACTCCAGAAAAATCCTCCTCTTTACCTCCAGTGACCTATGGAATCCTGCAATTATCTGGCATCTCGTCTAAGGTATTACAAGAAAAATAATAACAACAACGGTAGGTTTGCTATCAGCATAAATATTTATAGTTAGATTTTAATAATATTCATGCCATTTCCGTAATAGAAAAGAGCCTAATGATCTGGCATATTATGCTTGGCCAAGGGTTCCTTATTTGCAGATCAAGAAGAAATTTCTTAGCTGGGAGATGTAATTGGAGTGATCTTTGTTTCAGCCTCTGCCTCAAAGGAGGTGCTGCCTTTAATCACCCCACAGGCAAAGGACTCTTCCTCCAGGAATGAGGAATGTGAGGATTCTCCTCTGTTTATATTGGTAAAAACTGGTTTTCTGCTAAAGGCTGGGACAACTATGCTGTTCTGTTGCACCCAGGTGTGCTCAGTCCTGGTGGGTGACAAACCCCTGGTTTTGGAAAGTCCTCGTGTGGTGTTTGGTAATTGTGTTCAACCTGGAGCGCAGGAAAAGCAGCTGCAAAGTGTTTAAATAATGTGCCTTAAAGCCACCACTTGGATTTATTCCAGCAAATACTGTGTGTTTAGTAAGAGCTGATAACAAAACATCATTTCCCATGCTATGACTAGTCTTTAAGCATCAGTAAAAATGTACTTAATCAATTTATATTAAATTACTGTGCAATCACCATGGCAGTTTAAGGCTATGCCTATGTATATTAGACATTTTATCAGATAATTATTATGTTCCCTTAACTTCTGAGCATTACTTGATCTTTTATATCTATACAACTGGTATCTTTAAATGGATATTTCATTATATCTGGGCTACCACAGTAAATGTGGCTGCATTGTCTCTGAAAGGCGTTTAAAGAGGATGCTTTTTAATTGAGTATGCTGAGGGTTATGGCCAAGGATTCTCACCTCCACCTTGTGCTGTCCCTCCTCAAAGCACTTCACTACCCCCGCTATTCCTGTGGTACAAACCTGCCTTGCTGATGAAAGTGAAGAGGAGCAGTTTCACCCTGAGCTAGTCCTGAACCCAGTCTTGTATCCCCCATGGTTTCCCTGGGCTTTTACAGTACTGACACAAACTTTGATTTTGGGTTCCTTCACAAACTGGCACAGCACAGTTTCCTCTCCACTTGAGGAGTTGGGAACCCTTGACCTTTCTCTACCCCTGCTGTTCTCTTCTGTTGTCCTCTTGTGCAAATCCCTTAATTTCTCTATATATTATTGACTACACCTTAAAAATAAATAAATAATGAAAACCACATGCTATTGGAATTTTTGCCTGCCAAGGCCATATGTGTTCAAGCACAGCACCATGCACGGGAGAGCAGCAGCCCTTCCTTTGCGTGTCCCCACCAGTGCCATTTTATGTTCTGATGTGAAATATAACCATTTTACATTATTACAATTGGAAATGCCTGTTGTCAGGGCCTATTTATAATTATGGAAGTGTTTCCCTTGAGTACCCTTAGCAACTAATTTCAGGATCAGGATAAATAGAAAATAAACTTATGCTGGGCTGTGTAGACATTTATCAAATCAAATGATTACAGAAAATTAATCTTTCTATAGTGGTCTATCAAGTCACAGGGAGCCAAGTGCATTTTAAATGCATGAATCTCAATGGTTGGGGGAAAACTCACGACCACCCACCCAACCATAAACGTTGGTCCTATGAAAAAATCTAAATAGGAATAATTCCCTTTTTTTTTCCTCTCACAAGCTCGCTGGGCACTCACTGTGAATTCCTTTAGCAAACAAACCAATTTGATGGGCAAATATTTGCTCAGTTTTCCAAGTGTGTTTGCTTGGAAATTTTTCAGTTGCTGTCTGTTCACTCATTTCCTTTTTACAAGCAGAATTTTTGAGAGACTTTAAAACAGAAACTTATGTTTATGTGGATCACCAGAACATGAGGCAGAGTCTTTGGATACTCTTCGAGGGAAGAATTTGCCCATTGTTTATCAAGATAATTTCATTACATTCAGGAAGCTTTAGCTTATCTTTATATGCTTTAAGTTTGTTTTTAGGAACTATGTGAGTTAAAACACTAAGGGCTGACCTTGATAGGAGATTTTGATGCTTCTACAGCTGTGTCACCATAAACAAGGTCAGAACATGGGCTGGAAGCAACAAGAGCCTTTGGCCAACTTGGATAAGACTCTGTTGGTGCCTCTGTTGCTCTCCACCCTTTGAACCCCAATCCTTTCATTCCCAGAGATCCATGCACAGACTGTGCTGCCTCCCGACAGGTTTTGGCATGGAATTCCTCAGAGCCATTCCATGCTGTGCATGCAGCAAAAGCAGCCCTGCCACACCTGAAGGCAGCACTCTTGGGATGCTCTCCAGCCACACCTGAGCTGGAGCAGCTCAGCAACCCAGGCCCCACCAGGCACAGGCTCCCCTTCTCCTGCTCCGACGGGCACATTCCCAGGGCCACATATTTATTTAATGTTAATGCCTCGTTGTCTTGGCATTCATCATGTGCTAAGCTGGGAAAGTAATTAAAGTTAATTTCTACTTGGGGGAGGATGAGAAAAGGTGGGGGCAGCATCCTCACTGTAAATTCTTATTCATATTTCTTTCCTGTTTTGTGATTCTCAATCGGAGTTTTCTAATAACAGATCATTTCTTTTTGTCTAACTTTAATCTGGCCCTGCTTGACAAGCACCATCCTTTTCATTGAAGGGTAAGACCACTTAAAGAAAGGCCAATAAGCCCTTGCACTGCTCAGCTGACTGGGGTGATTTGTCACCCTGTGCAGTGGTGGTCACACCAATGGATTTATCTCAAGGTAAATGGAGATGCTGAGACCTGGGACCTGGAGCTTTGATTAAGGCCCCCTTTTTGTAGTGTTGATAGATGTTGCTTGTGTTTATCTATTTGAAATGCCACTAAATCTGTGAATACAATGGAAAAAGAGAGTAGTTTGCAGCTGAAAACATATTAGTGATTTATGTTTCACTAAGAAGCACAATAGAGAGACAGAGGCTATTAAGAGGAGCTATTTTCATGAGAAATAGTTCTGCTTTAAAACATTATCAACCACACCTTGATAAAGACCTACATGCATGCATAATGGTGTTTACTTATCCCCTTTAGTTGAGTGCAATATACATTTGGAATGCACAGCCCCAAATTATTAATAAGCCAGGAGACACTTTGCCATGCAAATGCACGGGAATAGGATACTTTGCATGTTAATTGTCTTCCAGAGAAAAAGCCAGTATAAAGCACTGACCCGGGACTTCAGGTGGACTCCACATCCCTTAAAACTGCTTCAGCTCCTACTGACCATTATTGCCAGCATTTATTCACAACATTTTAGTAGAAATAACCAGTGGGGTGACACAAAGGGATTATAATGCATCGATATAAGTTATAACATGAATCAATGTCAACAAGACGCACCCATTTAAATGAATAGGGTCAGATGAGAATGCTGTATCACCCTGACTCGCCTGACAGTTACAAATGCATAACCTACTATGCATAATAGGAGTGTACAAACCAGTAGAGATTTGTAAACTTGGTTCATTTCAAGCAGAACTGACCCACAGGAACAGAAAGAGGCGAAGCCAACTGAGCTGTCTGGAAATAAGTGATTCTGTAGTTCGTTGTTTAACGAAAGGCATAATGAGGCTTCATTTTCTCAAGCTTGAATAGAGAACATGGACCTGAACCACTGTTAGGTAGCCAAGCTATTTATCTACAACGTTCAATTAGAAGGCAAAGATAACACATTCTCCTCCAAACACGTTTCTGTTTACAAATGCAGAATGAAGCTTCAGTGCTCTGCCTCGTGTATGCAAATCCAAAGGCACGCTGCAATTACATGTTTGGAATTAACTGCGCTGTGTTATGATTTATTGAAATGTTCTGAGGGCTCCTAATGAACAGCGGTGGAGGGGGGGAAGGCTGGGTAATGTGTGTGCACCTGGAGCATGCAAACTAGTACAGTAAGTTATGTACCTGTAGGGTGATGCTCTGGCTGTGGCTTGGCACCGCAGTGCACTGAGAGTGTAGCAACGCTCTTAAATCTGGACAACACCTGCACCTCATTTGCTTTACAGAAGCGCCATGACCTGACTGCTGATGGTGAGCCCTCCCTTCCATCCTCGGGATTATGACAAGTTATTAATTGCCACCATTAGCTGCAGCAGCCTGCCTGAGATCTCTGCTGCTCTCTGGAGGTGAGAAACTGTGCGTGTGGATGCGGAGAGAGGAGCTGGGAAGCACTGGGGCAAACAGAGCAACAACCTGCCCAAAAGGGATTGCGAGGTGGTGAATAATTTATTAGAAAACATTTTTCTTTGTCCTTCCCACAGACCCACAAATCCTCCCTGAGCGCTCTTTACCAGCCTTGCAGATAATGTACTTACACATCTCAGAGCTTGCTAAATAGACTGAGCAGGCCAGAGTTCACTCCTCACACGCTTCTGCCGAGCGCCTGGCACAGATGAGACACCCTCACCCTCTCCTGGAAGTCCTTCTTGTGGGATTCTTTTGTAATTAGCTAGAAAAGTGAATAAAAAATGGCAAGTCAATGCTTGGAAAACATTTTTTGCCCCCTTTTGTGTGTAACTGTGTGCTGAACGTGCCAGTTCCTAACCAGAGCAGCCCAAATTTCAGCACGGATTCACACCTCATTTCACCCTCCTTCGTGCACTTGCTTGAAGGTGCTCAACCTGTCTCATGAATGTTTTCAGACACAAAACATCATATCCCACCATCTAGTGAAAAGGCTGTGGTTGAGATAGGGAAAAGCAAGTTCATAACAGGGCAGAGAGAGGAGTGTCAACATCACTAAGTTAATGTCCAGCCACTGGCACACCGTGGGGAGCTTTGAGTGTAAGTGAGGGATCACAATTTTCAGAGGGGACAAGAAGGGAAAGTGAACGGGATGGAATGAGAACAGATTATATAGTATTACTAATACTAGTACTAAGGTATATGCTAAACCTGAGGTTACAGAAAAGCCCAGTGAAACTTTAGGTCAAAGGAGCACAATTTTCTGACTCATCTGGGCCAGTTCCTGTGGAATATTCTCCCACATAGTGTTACAAACCAGAGGCAGTTCTGGTGCTGCTCATGCACTGCAGCCTTAGCTGGAACCCCAACCCCCTCCACGTGCTCGTGTCTGTGTGGAGGAGTGAGACACTCTACAGTGTGAGCCCCAGCATGGGAAACTCCTGCCCAGGCAGAGGTTCAGGGCACAGTCCGAGGCTTTGGGCTCCTGGAGCACAGAGCTCTGACTACTCTGTTGTCATGCAATGCTCAGTCTTAAAAAGAGTGAAATTCCTCTTTTTCAAAGAATACTCATAGGCTTCTCCCAACCAGGGATGGTTTGGGACTCTGAATCTCAGGTGGAAGGAAGCACTTCCTTTTAGCCTAGACCTGGCAGATGCTGTTCCTGGTTTGCTCAGTTCCCCAAAGTTCCTCACTTGTGACTAAAACACTGACTCAGCTTTTCATCCCTGGTCTGGCCCTGTACTTTGCCCAGGCACAGAAAACACAACTGTTCCTGTGCCTCACTGGGGGTTTCCAGTGCTTTGATCCATCAGGCATAACCTCCTTCCTCCCCATCTCCTCTTCCTCCTAATCCTCAAAGCAGCACACTGTGTGGTTGTTGTTTGCAACATGCAGGAAGGGTGATCCTACAAGTTTTTCATCATTTTTGCCATAAAAATTACTATAAAATGTGGGAGTTATAACTCAAACATGACTTATAGATGAGTTCCAAGAGCATATGGAAACGGAGAAGTTGTTTTCTCAGTATTCTACAAATCTACTTTTAATTGGCCTTTGGTTATCCAGCAAGTTTAAAGTCCACCTATAACCTGACATGTGAAAGGTACTGGTTTTAGTCTAATCCTGTGGATGGCAGAACTCCCAGGGAATTCAAGTAACCTCTGCTACTTTCATGTTATTCTTAAGTTGTGGGTGCTTGATTTTACAACTCAAACAATGCTCTGTTCACAGTCTTTGCTTATGGAGCACATAAAAATGCACCTTCCCTTGCATTCACCACCCTTTGATAGAACTATTAAAATAGTTTCAACAGAAAAATAAATTATGTCAGTTTTAACAAGCCAGAATGTTGTGGTGCCCAATATGGCCAATTAGCATTTTACCAGCTCCATTTGCCTAAAATAAAACTTTTCTCTCATCTGTTCCCCCAAATCTCTCACTAATAAAACCATTAATTTTAGTTCTTAATTGCAATGATAATAGTAATGAAAAACCAGTTAAAACAACGGGATAGCACTGCATCAGCCCAGTAGTCCCAACTGGGAGCTCCCTGGGAATAAGGACCAATGTGATAAAGAACTTGCCTATTCAACAGGAATGCTGTATAGAATATACCAACAAATGTATAGAATATAGAAATACAAATACAGACAGTTTTGTGCAGGTATGGGTGTATGTGCACACAGCAGTGAGCAGCTTTGCTGCATCCTGCTCTGTGTCTTGTTGCAATGGTCAGAAAGGGATCAGCAAGTTCTGAATTTGAGCTTGACTTGTGGTTCTGGAAGAGCAGGAGGTCCAAAGGAAAAAGCCGGTCAGGGATCTCATGGAGAGAGATAAATTTAGGAACCACAAAAATCTCGTTTTTGGCATGGTGAGGAACCCAAAGCTCTCATCCAACTCTCAGAGGTGCTTTTGGCTGCCATTCTGGGAACCAAACCTGTCCCCGGTGGAGGCAGCACTTTCCAGCTGACGAAGGGAGAGCAAAGGGTTAAGCTGAGGAGCACACGGGCCAGGTATGTTTGTTTGGGGAGGAATGAATGGAGTCACTGTGAGCAGCACAGTGTTATTTTAACACCTATTCTCTCCATGGCTCTGTGGCCAGTTCACATGGAACTGAGTGTTTCCATGGAGGAGCGAATCCATCTGTGTTTTCGCACCTGCAGGTGTTGAGGGTTTAATTAAAACCTCCAACTAATATGTTGCTATTTTGTGAAGGGATGTGAATTATAGCAAAGGCAAATTATGAATGATAATGAAGACAGAAGCATTTTTCGTGTGCTTTTTCCTCCTTGTAACACAGGAGAATGTACTGGAATGAGATAATCGAGGATGAACACCAATTTACTCCCCTGTCCTCCTTGTATGTGCAAGCAAGGCAGGTATAGTTTCATTTGCATGGGGATTGCACCTATTTAATCAGCACAGCCACTTGGAGTTTGCCTATTAGTAAAAACCTTCAGATGCATTAAGGAAAGCAGACTCCTTACACGGAGTTTAAACAATCTGCCTTCCAAATTCAGACATGTGTAGTAAATTCATTTGCCATTTGCAATAATTGGTCGTTCAAGCTGCTGCACTGGGTATATAAAGACACACAGCTGAGTTTCACAACCTGTATTGGACCATCTGAACCTCTGGAGAGTTTGGATCCTTTCTCTTTATTAGTATTAGAAAGTGGGATTTAGAACATAATTACATTGCCTTGATGCAAACATTAGGACTGGAAGCATTCCTGTGCACCATGTTTCACATAGTGAAATATGCTTTATGTCTCAGAATCTCACTCTCAGAACAGAATATAAATAACTCTATTATGACTTTCCAGAATGGTCCTACCTTTCTCTCCATGTATCTGACATGATGGATATGGAAGGATCCTTTTAGAAAACTTTTGGAAAGGCATTCATCCAAAACCTCCCTAAATTACCATTAGGACATATCTTTATTTTATTACTCTGCCCCAGTTCTTGCTCTTCCAGACCTCACCATCTCACAGGGGCCAAGAGATCCAAGCAGACAGTGCCAGGCTGCTCATTTAAATAGCCTGTGGAAAGGAAAGTAAATAAAATTGGCCCAAAAAGAGCCTGGGGCAATATCAGAGGACTCTGAGGCATTTAAGAGCCATAATACATGGTACAAACTACAACACAATTCCAGCAAGTCACTCACGCCCTATCAAAATAGACACTATAGATGTCTCATGCCTGTAAAAATTACAGAGAAATATACTTGTCATCAAGGTGAAATACTGAAGGAAAAGAGGAAGGTATGAAATGATGCTAAAGGAAGAAGAGAAGGACAGGTAATGGCTGGGGGAAAAACATCCCCAGAGTAAAGAGCTGCTAGGGACTGGTAAGTGGGCAGTGGTCATTAATTGGCACTGGATAACCAGGCACTGGGGTAAAAAAGAAAAAATGGGGTAAAAAAAGAATAAGAGAAAGGTAAAAAACCAGCAGGGAAGAAGGGCAGAGGAAAGAGAGATGGAAGCAGCTCAGTGCCAGAAGGAACAGTTCTTAATTACAGTGGGGTGGATTTGCTGTGGACAGTAACATAACCTATTCTGTTCTATTAATCATTAGTACCAGGGTGCCTCCAATGGCACATGAAGTATGTGTTATCTGTCCTCTGGTCATTTCTCTAGGGAAAGATGTGTGTTCAGTGGGTATGGAGAGATTCCTTTTCTTCTTTCTTAATATACATGTTGTTGTGTTTTCAGTTTCGAGATGGCAAGGTCAGAGAAATACTCCTGCTCTTGCACAAATGTGTCTTTGAGGCATCGGGGAATTCAGGAGCAAGAGAAGAACCAAACAGAGCTTGTAAATGGAAAGAGATCTTAAAATGTGGGGTTTTCCTTTGCTGGTTCAGTGTGTATTTTTTGTTCAGGGTTTTGGGATCATCTCACTGGGAAAAAAAAAAACCAAAAAACCTACAAGGTCTACGAGGGGCCTTTTTTTCCTGTGCTCTCCCTGCTGCTTTCATTTCACCCTGAACAGGTACAGATATCCCAGCTCTGCTTCTGACTCAGTGCTCCCACCTGAGCAGAGCCCCCACCTCCTGCAGACCTGTGGGAATCTGACACAGCCCTGAATCCCACTGTTCAGAGACCCAACTGGGAGCAACCCCACACCAGAGAGGAGGATGGGACCTTTTTCTCACAGCCCTGTATGTATGAATTTAACTCAATTAACCTCTTGGCTCTGTAAGCACATCCCGCAGCAGGACCCAGCAAAGGGCCCCCAGGAGTGTCTCGGAGCTCTGGTGGTGTGCAGCACAACCCCCTCCCCGCCCAGAATGACAGCCTGCCCACTGATGTGGCTCCTCAGCCTTGCATCCCTCCTAAGTCACACCCAGACACAACTGGTTTGACATTGTCCCTTGAACGTCTCGAGGCTCTGACACAGCAGCAATTCCAAGTGCCATGAATTAAAACTCGGGCTATCTGGAGCGCTCTGAGCAGGGCAGCCTGGCATTGGTGGGGCACGGGAAGCACAAAGCCACCGGGCATCAGGGACCAGTGACTGGCACCACCAGCAGAGTGTTTTCCCTGTTCTTAAGGAAGGTATAGCACTGATCATTATAAATGGATAGTGATTGTAAGGCTAAATTCCCATCAAGGGGTTGATGAGTCATTAAAACCCCTCAAGCTTTGTTCTCACAGTTTATTGCCTCATCATCATCACCACCCCTTCATGAAATTATTGTCTTTTAATTAGCTCTGGCCTTTTCATTACTGTCTGTATCATTGCAGAGAAAGAAATAGGGAAACAGCTCGAATCAAGTATGTGATGGCCCCTTCTGAAGCCAGTAATAAGATATTAGCACAGTGCTATATAAAATGATGGTCTTTATGACATGGCAAACGGATTTTTTTCCTAAATGAAGGAAAGCCTGGGTATGTCTCCTGGTTCCCACTGCAGGGGTGCAAGGATCATGCTGAAGCATCATTCCCCTGCCACCACAGAGCCTCCAGTGGATCTTACAATCTCTCAGCCTCTCCCACCAGCTCAGAAGGTGCTGGGCTGCTCAACAATCCAATGGGAGATGTTGATTGGAATATGTTAAATAATAGCAACCATCCCAACTGGAGTGATCTCCTGTATTTAAACCATGGGTTTACATGCTTCATAAATTTCAGTATTTGTAATTATACGATATATATGAAGAGAGTGAGTGGAAGAGAGCAAATACATTATGTGAGGAAACAGCATTATCGATCCTGTATTATACAGTGCACAGGAAAATTAGTTAACCATACAGCTCATTGGTTTAAAGATGGCAGTAAAGTTTAAAGGCATTCTGTTGTGAAGTTAAATATAACAGCCATGACACAAATAGAACAATCGCTTTCCCCGGATTTCCCTGGCAGCCAAGGAATTCACGGGCTGGATCCTGCCCCAGTGTGCTGCTGCAGACTCAAAATAACCCCCCAGGAACACGGGCAGTTACTCCAGATTTGCACCACAGTAGCTGGAGCAGGAATTTGGATCCAGAGGTTTAAATAAGGCTTATGTAATAAAACGGGAATTTATAATGGTTCCCTGTGGAGCTGGGAGGTGAAAGCTCCATCTGCCTGGATCAGAAAGGGAGTTAACAGACATGGACTTCAGCTCCCCACGAGCTGTTTGATCTGAAAGAGTTCTGTTTGTTTAAATGAAAACAGATTAGAGTCAAGAGGTGCTCCTGGGAGTCCAGGCCTCCTCTACCACAGGCTGCTCCACTGACAGTCAGTTCCTGGGCCATTCCAGCTTTGACCCCATGTTTGGGGGGGGTTGGATGCTGTGGCAGGGCTGGCACCCCCCCCAGCTCCAAGCCTGGCACGGATGGGGATGCATGGCGAGACTGGGAATGTCACAGGAAGCAGGGAGACTCCCAAGGCACAAACCACAAGTCCCAGGTCTCGCTCTTGCTTCTGCCAGGCCTTTGCTTTGGGACATTCAAGGTGTCACTCACTTTGCCTTCTCTCTGACAGGGGTGGGATGGATGTGGACTACTAGGTGTAATTATTCCATGCTGGGCAAGATTTCCTGTTTCCCTAAGAGAAAAAATCCCCAAAACACAAAATGATACCGCAGCACTCCACTGTGGAGCCATCAGTAGCCACTGCACCAGGCTCATCTGGGCAGCACAGCAGTGGCAGTCAACAGAAAATACAAGGAATTGCAGAAACACTAGGAAGGAAGATGGAAAAAATAATAAATTCTGCATTTAATTTCTCTCCCCCCCTTTCATACAAATGTGATCTAATTTAATTTCAAAGAAATCTCTCTCCTGGATGCTTGGAAAAGGTTAAAATGCAATTTTCTGAAACTAAGTTATTAGATAGAGGAATATTAACCTTTGAGCCCCATAGACTTTTACTCTTTTTTATCTCCTTTTCATTTTTGTTTGTGGGTCTATTCATTTTTTGGTGAGCTCGGCCGTGTTGCTAGGGAACAGGCGCTCGGCGGGAGGCAGGCGAGCCTATCTGTCTCTAGGCTCGGTCTGCCCGGGCCCGGCTCCCTCCTCTCCCTGCCGGCGCTGCCGGCCCCTCCAAAAAGCATTTATCACATCCTCGCCCAGTAATGGCCACTCAGTGGAGGGGAAATTGAGCTGACCCGAAGGCCAAAGCTGTTAGGGAGACTGGTGGGAAGGGTAAAAGGGTCACGGTACCCTTTTCCCACCCACTTAGTGGGCAGTAAGCAATAGAACAGCAATGCCACTGTTTCCACTAACATATCCCGAGGCTTTGCACCTGAAATAAATGTTTGTTTGACATTAACGATAAAAAAAATAAAAATCTGGTTTCCTCGAAGAAGCTGGTTATGCTGGTTACACTTACCCAGGTAGGGTGGGGAGAAGGGCTAAGAGATGATTTGTTGTGCACTGTGGGCAATATAATTATTTCCTTTTTGATAGCAATAACTCTGGTACGTTCCCATCTTCTTTGATTTAGAGAAGGCAGGAATCACAGAACCAAAACAGTAAGGCTTTTGTTTCCTCTGGGTCAAAAGCCTACCACAAACACCTGAAAAAAAATGAGATCTGTTGGCAAATCAAGTACATAAATACATAAAATCACCCCAAAAACTACCTAATACAAGCCTGGTTTATACTTCTGAATGACTGTGCTATAAAAGCATTTTCTAATGCTAATTTAGGTGTGAAAGAATTTATGAATTGAGAAACACACTATTTCCCTGTAAAAAGCAGAGAGGGGGTGAAAGGGGAATAAACCCCATCTCTGTTTATCCTTCATAACTGAAAACTCCATCTTTTTTCTGGAGGCAATACCTGCTCACAAGAGCTGCAGGACTGAAATCCTAAAGGAAACAGAGAAGCTGGTCTTTAGAAAGCTGTAAGTGTTCATGTTGCTGCATTCCTGACATGCAGGGCCCTCGGGCTGTCCCCAGGTAAGGGGTTCCCAGGCAGGTGACACTTTGCCACTCTTGTTGTCAACAAAGAGCAGGATTTGGTGTCTATTAATTAGTAAAACATCATTGCTTGTATCGCTTTTCTGTTATCCAGACACAGTTAAATCATAACACGATTTCTGCTGCTGTATCCAGTGTTCTCAAACAACAATATTTAACCAACAAAAAGAGGCCGAGTCAATCCCGGTTTTAGTTATTCCCAGGAAAGTCATCAAATAAAAATGTGAACTTTAAAATTGATCAGGATTAATTTCACTGACACTGTATCATAACATATATCTCTTTGGAGACTCATTTGTTGGGCTGCAGATGCAAAGAAAGTAAGGAAAGAAATAAATCAGAATACAATAAGGCAATTAGACTTTTGCCATTGATAGAATACTAAAAATGTCTGATTTATCAAAGCATTAACAAACAGAAGTAAACACAAGACGTATATTTTCCTGCAAAATACCTGGTTAGGAAAAATAAAATAATAAGCAAGGCCATGTTTATCAATGAATTTAATTTCCCAGTATTGTGCCTCTCCGGGTGGAATGCCATTTCATCTGCTAATTTCAGGAGTGCAGCAATAGAAGATGATTTATCACGTGAATACCAATCCAGTAAAAATCCTGTTCTCCTCTCGAGGAAATTATCTCGCTCGGAAGGGAACATTCTCTCTTACCCACTATTATATGCATATTAAGGGTAAAATATTAAAGATTTACATGCACACACATACACATGCACATATCCCACTCTAATTCCACACACGTTTTATTGAATTCCGAGGCGATTATGAGAGATTCCTTTAAAAACTCAATGATTTGGAGCTCTGCAGGATTTACTGGAGCCCCAGATAGTGGTAATACTCCTCATAATATTACTAAAGGCAGGAAACACTTACATATTTCACAGTTGTTCTGTTATAATAATACAATGAAAACAGTCAGATTGCAAGTTTTATTTCCTATTTCTGGCTACAGGGAGGAATCCAAATGATGTGGTGGAGTGCTGGCTCATGGATCATATTTAGGCTGCTTATTGTACTTGAACACCCACAAAGATGGCAAAAAATAGTGTCATCTGAAACATCTGAACAGAGTGAAGTCTTAATCTGGAGAGAAGGTGGAATGCTGGGTTACCTAATGAGCATCAGAGGGAACGACCTCACCTGAGAAACGGAGGGAAGGGAATAACCCTCATGCAATATCCCTACCAGGGAATTTTTCTGTTATCACTTATCAATCACCCAAATATCTGTAGAGGATTTCTGAGACTTCCCCCAAATGTCTGTCCCTCAGAACAAACACAGAGCTTTGCACAAGAAGGAGCAAAACTAAAGGAAATTATGTATCTTAGAGAGAAAAGTGGAGGGAAAGAGCTCAAACCAGAGGTAGTTAAAATAAAAGGTAATATTCCTATAAATATCTGAGCAATATTTGATCAATCTAAATCGGTCAAAAGTCCAGATTTTAATATAAATTTTTTATAAAAAAGTGAGTAAGAAGTCAGATGACAGGAAATAGAGCCTAGTGAGACATTTAACAGGTGAATGGTGGTATAATACAGATGGGTTATAATTCTCCATCAACTCCACAAGATGAGTTTTCCTACCAATGCTCAAAATTGGATATACATTGTCTCTCAGCACTTGCTGAAAACAAATTGCACAGTTCTACCCTGAGCTAACACGTGCATAACTCAAAATTTCCCTAAACCAAGGCAAGAGCCAATTTCAAAAGGCAATCTGCAAATTATTAATTTAAGAAGACTGAATGAAGTGTATCGTGCTCTTTTATTGATCTGAATGCAACTGATTGGTCTGTAACGGATGGATCCATTTTTTATAAACAGCAATGAGAAACTCATCACTGAAGTTAAAGAGGGTCCATGAGCAGCAAAGAATTTGGCATAATGTATCTTAAATATGAGATTATAAGGAAGGCAGAGCACAAGTGTTTAACTGCTTTTGTATGCCAGCATTTATTAATCATAATCCTCCAGGAAACCAGACCAGATGTCTTGAAACGCCGTGGACTAGTCACTGAACTGATAGCAAACCTGGAAAAATAGTATAATTTATTGAGCACAGTACCAAGCGAAGTCCAAAAAGCTATTTTAAAAACGAAGCAGGATTGTACAGACTTTTAATAAAGCTATCCTACTTTCCCCTCTTCCCCCTGTTATCCATTCCTGGAACTATAACATATTGTCTCTTGTCAGGGACCAACATGAAAAGGAAATTACATGGCTGTCTAAAGTTATGTCTTCACTGCAAACCAGTCTTTCAGTGCAGCTTTGCATTGATGGCTCTCCTGATGTTACTATATAAGCAAAGCAGAGGCTGGGGGGTTTTCTCCTGGGGTGACTTCTACTGGTCAGCCTCGAATGGTGGGAGGGAATTAAGCACAGCTAAATACACTGGGATGGCGACAACATCTCGGAGCCTCCTGTCGTTATCTCCTGTTCTATTTTGCAGAACAAAAACATGCTTTAAAAATCTACATTTTCACTGAAAGAGAGTCAAGAAAACGTGGGAAGGTGAAAGGAAGGCATGAAGAGGGCCTGATACAAGGACTTATTCAGCATCAGGATCCTCTCTTCTTTACTTCAGTAGGTTATTAACTGCACTAAAACCTAATAACTAAGCACAGATGCTGCAAATGATTCGCTGTTACCACTTTACAGAACGAACAAAGAGATAAACACGGTATTTCCATATTTGCTGGCTCAGGATGCAGTACAGCTCCGAGTTCTCATCACTGTTTCCTGCAGCAGAAATTCAGAGCTTCCCATCTGGATTTGCTTGCACCTGCATTTACTGCCTTCCTACACGTGAGTCCCAACTGCCTCCTGGTTACCAACCCTCCTTCCCGCTGTTTCTCAGCAGCAGCCACACTGCAATGTTTCCTAGCAGCTTTTGCAATTAGTTATTGTTTCATTGTATAGCCATTATGACAGATGGAAAGTTTGAGAGCATAATAACGTTCCCTGGATTTTCACACAAACTAAACTGGAGTGACTGCACCAGCCTGAGCAGGATTAAAAGAGGAGCAGCCAGGAAGGTTCATAGCCCAGGTCTTTCCTTCCCAGCTGAGGATATTCTTGGAGGCATCAGTGTCAGTGAGGGGCTTTGGTCTCATTGAGCATCAAAAGCTGCTCCCCTAATGATTGATTGTCTCCCTGAAAACCCCTCAGATACCAGCACTTCTGAAACAGGAATTCTTCAAATCATATTGAATTATCAGATTGAAAAATATTTATTAAGGAAGAATTTACCAGCTATAAGAGAAGAGGGTGATCAATACCCAAGATTGCTCAATGGATACCTGGTGCTCAGGTGATGTCCTTTGAAAATCCCAAAGCACAATAAAATCAAGTGACAAAAATAAAACAAAACCTGTGCTCTGGTCTCACAAACCACCTACTCTATTATTCAGATTGTTCTGCTGCTTCAGAACAAAATTTCCAACTGCTTCAACTTACAACCCAAACCAACAGAAACATTCCCCAGTTTGACTGACACCGTAAGGCTGTAAATGCAAAGCACAGCAGCCCAGGAGCTGTCCCGCTGTCAGGGGCTGTCCCTGCAGCACAGCCAAGGCTCCCAGGGGAGAGCAGCTCAGGGTCAGAACCCCAGGGCAAGATCTTTCCACTGCTTAGACTACGAGTTTTAGGCACACTCACCCTGAAACCATGAACGGTATCTCTTTATCAACAGTTACTTTTATAAGAGACTTTTAAGCAATTTTTGTCAACCTTTAATGAGGTCTTTAGATCTACTACACTCAAGAATGTTTACTTATTGTTAAAAATGACAAGGTCAAGCTGTAACCTCCTCTATTTGCAACCGTAATTTCATAGAATAATAGAACAATAGAATGGTTTGGGCTGGAAGTCCATGCAGGCCCATCCTGTGCCATGGGCAGGGACACCTCCCACCATCTCAGGTTGCTCCAAGCCTCGTCCAACCTGCCCTTGGGCAATTCCAGGGATGGGGCAGCCACAGCTTCTCTGCCCAACCTGTGCCAGGGCCTGCCCACCCTTATGTGTGTGTGTGTGTGTGTGTATACACATATATTTTAAATATATACACACACACATATTTTATGCATGTATATATGTATACATTTCTGTCACAGGGCTTTACGCACGAGCACTGCAAACCCACAAGGAACTTTATGGCATCAGTCTTGCTTGAGCTAAACATCGTGAGAGAGGAGGTGAAGATGGAGGAGAAAGGATTTGCCCCATTGCATTCCAACACCAAAAGCCCTTTGGAGACAGGAAGAAGCAGCAGCCTGTTCCAAGAGCAGCAGCCTCTCCGTGGCACCATCACTTCCTCAGAGCAGCAGCGCCTCAGTCCAACCTGCACCAGAAGCTCAAGGGATTCCTCCTTCTCCCACGAGATTCAGAGTCCCCCCTCAATGTCCCTGCTCTCCCCTTGCACCCCAGTTAACGCTCCCACCCCCCAGCTGCCAGTCCTCAGGGAGCAGCTGGGATTTGGGGGTTCTCAGGGAAACAGAAGCTGCGCTAACACAGGCCTGTTAAAGCCGAAGGTTCGGGGGTGTGTTACTGAAACAGTCCGGGCTGAGCTTCACTTGCTCCAGAGGCTGTTTACAGACTGACACGCCACCAGTCCGACTTAATGTGAATAAAAACTGGAACTAAAGTATGAGTGATATCCTTTTGATGTGGCTTATGTGTGTGCTTTCCTTTTATAGCAGGTGGATATTTTTCTTGCAGGAGATTAAGCCATAAATTGGAGGATGTTTTCCTTGATGTTGGCCACCGTGGTCTGGATGGAAATGAAAGTGAAAAATGAGTGTGAATGGGGTTTTTGTAAAATCAAATTACTTGTCTTTATGCTCCTTGAAGTTTGGGGATGCTGAGTAATGCTGTGCTACGCCCTGCATTCTCTTCACAGGTTCTATGCTGGCTAAATTAATTACAAGACAAGCCTTTGGAATTAAGTGTATTTTAAGTTCAGAGGCATCATCTGTTTAGAGTCTTCTAATACCTCCAGCCCCTTTGGAAATCTACTTGTTAGTACGAGTGGTGTAATTTTCATTTCCGCCGGCATGGTTCTAGCAGGACTTCTTTAGTTTCACAAACACTTCGTTTGACCCATCAAGGACATAAACTGAAGATGTTCTCTCACCTGTTTTGTTTTTTCCAGCAGATAGAAGTGAAAAGATACATTTAAAGATACCCTTAGTATTAAAAGTGTTGCTCCTACTGTTTTTTCTCTTTAAATACCAAGACTGTTGTTAGTTTTTAAGAAAGAAAAAAATGCAAGAGTAAAAAATGCCTTGAAGATCACAGAAAGCTGTAAGAACAATGTACCTGTCTCCCCTGTAATTGGTGCAAAAATAAAATGTGTGAATAAAGTATTAAATATCAAATTCATTAAGTGGAATGGTAGCAATAATAAGTGGGAATAAATTGGAAATAAAACTGAGACTTCAGGAGGCTTGAATTCAAGGCAGGAGAAGATTTTGCTCTCTAAAATGATAGAACTTTGGTTTTGTTTTATAATTATATTTTGGAGGTGCTGAATTTCACATAAATACTCAACTGAAGGAAGAAATTCCTCAAGTATCTGCTTTTATGGAAAGGATTAAAGCCTGGCAGATCTGTGACCCGTAGATCCCCAATATTCTCAAGGATGCAGTTGCACCAGTCACTTCCCACAAGGGCAATTCAGACACAAGTCCACCAGATCTACAGCAGAATTCCTACAGCACACCGAGTGTTCATCAGCCCAGCATGGATATCAACACACACCCGAGTTAGGCCAACAGAAAACACACTGAACAGGTTCTGCTGAAGCATTTTTGTGCACAAAACACACACAATTTTGTCCCTTCGAGGTTCAAGTCGTGCAGATGTTCTGCAGTGCCAAAACTGTGGGGAAAGCAATATAAAAGAAGAGAAGGAAGATGTTATCTGACATTATACGGCTGCTGTTACTATTGTTGCTGCTTCCAGTCCATGTTGGTGGCAGCCCCAGGAAATACTTGGCACATACAAGGAGTTTGGAAGGAAAAACACAACAAAGAAACACCTTATTGTGAAGGGAAAGGACTGATGTAGGGGGAGGAAAGCTTGTGTCCAAGGGGAAGGAGCACTTCCATAGGGATCTGCTCTGCAGGACAACTGGAGCCATCAGCCAGTGGAGACCAGCCATGTATTGGGAAGGATCACTGGACACTTGACATCAAATGCATTAACTAACACCAGGTCTCCAGCCCAAATCTGACCCCAGTTCCTCTGGTGACTTCCCTTGTGTTCCCTGTGCCTGTAAGGAATGGTGTGCTCTGGTTCTCTGGTGCCTGTTCTTTGACACCAGGGGAGAAACGGGGTATTCACTGCCAGTGGCTGAAGCCCTGGAATCCAAGGAATTGGCTTTCTGGGAAGCCAAAGTCAGGGAAGAGCCTCTTGAGAGAGCAGCTTGACACAAATAAGAGGAGTCACCAATGGGGCCTTCTCCATGAAGCCCCTATAGTTTAGGAAGGAAACTGTCATTTTTCCCTGGCTCCTGAGCATCCTGAGATGGACACAGCAGTTATTTCCTTACCAGGACCAGTCCTTCCTTTGTTGCACAGTGGTCAGCTACAGAAATATCTTCAAAACCTAAAGAGAGCGGAACCAGCTTCCTTCAGGAAATGCACTGGAAGATTTTCCCGCCATTTACTTGCATCTGCAGACATTTGAAACCCCTCATTACGGAACAGTTACTCTGCTGTGTAAACTGGACACCATTTAGAATGTCATCAGCTGAGAGTGAAATGCCAAAGTACACAGGATTTAAAAGGTCCCCAGCCATCCAGGGCTGTGGCCAAAGCAGACATGTCTTAGATTAAACATGTCAGCTAGACAGGACACTTGTCACTGAGACCCCGAGGTGCTCAGAGTGACAGGAGTCTGCCTGCAGTGCTGTCCCTCATTCCCACACTTCCCATTGTTTGGTTGATCCAAGTGCAACACTAACTGAGAATGAATTTCCTTACATTCACTTAACCCACAGTCCTGTATTTCCCAATCTCAAGTATTGATATGTATTTACAGCCTTTCCTGCACCTTAATAAGGGGTTTTTTTATTGTCGTGGAGAGAGGCAGAGCACAGTGAGGTGGTTCTGTGCAGAGAGTACATTGCAAAGCTGTATGTACTGTAAATCTCTTTCTATGGGCTGTATTAATATTCTGCATATACCCCACCAACCCATAATCTCCTGGCATTACTCATTTCCAAAGCCCTGCTCATCCAGGTTTTGCATTAGCTTTTTCCTCCACAACTGAGCAGATAGCAAGTAAACCAAACTGATGTGAAAAAGCTCCGTTCATTGGAATCTAGGGAAAAAATAAATTGTGTTGGCACATTTTATTGTGTTTCTGAACAAAGCAATAAGGCTCCAGCCTTAGCTGAGAATAGCTGGGATTTTGGAACTCGCTGAAAAAGTTTTCTCTTGGAAGATGAATTAAATTGATCATTTTTTCCTAGACGGAGTGCACTTCAGGCTCATTTTGCTTTGTAATTAAGAAGAAAGCCAGAAACATCATTTACACATTAAGAATTTAATAGATATATTTTTCTAGCTTTATGCATTAGCACAGGACAGCCCATTAATGAAATAAGTCTTCCTTCAGGGTCAATTTAGATGGGCTGTAATCTTCTGCAAATATATTGCAAATGAGGATCATTTAATGATCTTAAAACTAACTGCCAGAAAAGGATTGTTATAACTCTCCAGACAACAAAAAGAGGTTTTGGCATGACTTGCAGTACCTTTGTAATTAGCAAATGTTTAATTTCAACCCACCAGATCATAAAATTTAAAATATGATCTTCTGTGGAGGTCAGCTTCCAACTCTGTGACCCGGGGTGTTAATTCTGAGAGAGGAAAAGCCTGTGGTTGTGGCTGCCAGTCAATACACCAGCTCCAGCCTCTCCCCAGATGTGGGTGCCTTAGCTGGACACCTGAGTCCCCTGTCTGTATGATCACATCCTGACGTGCAAGCAAAAGCCATGGGGGAGGATTTAATAACAGCAATACACAGGGGTGAGGAGAATGAGTATTTCACTCAGGGTGGGATTTGTAAGTGTAGCTGGATACCTGTATTGTTTCTCGGCTGTCACAGAAAAGCTCTACCTCCTAATTTGTGTTCTGCCTGTATCGGTGGCTCCTGTCTGCCCAAGTGTCCCTGTGGTACCCTGCTGCACTTGTACTGTGTGCTCCAAACTGTGCTACACAGATCCTCAGGAATCTGGGAAAGCAGGAATTCAGAGGCTCCACAGGCTTTGTAACTCCCTCAATTTTAACCTTTCCTGATATTGTAGGAGGAGTCTTTATTCTACCTCACCTTCCTACGGGGCCCAGAGATGCCCCTTCAGCAAACAGGTCAGTGGAGTGTTTCAGGAGCCAAGCAGGGAAATCCATGTGCCTTTCCCAGGGTGACTTACAGGCTTTCTGACACTTTTTCTAAAACTCAAAGAAATGGGCAATTTGCCCGCTCCAGTTTGAAAAGTTGCTCTCTGTAGGACATTCCTGATTTCTTGTACCAGTAAAAACCTTGGAACAAATTCTGTATGAGTACAAGAAACACATTCTCTGTTCTATAAAAGGTTTCCATTCTTGGTTCAAGCTTGTGAGTAAAAATAAGTAATTTTCATATTTTCTTCTCTTTCTTTCTTTTCTTTCTTTCCAAATCACTTTTAAGCATTACTTTTAGTTATTCTGCATTTACTTGTCTTGTGTTTCATACACTAAGAGTAGCATTTTTCATAATTGGTGGTGGAGTAATGGTTGTCTGGTGCTGGGTTGGGAATTTTAACTATTTCAACAGAGGCCCATTTGGTCAACACCAACCATTAATGGAAATTTTGACCCTCACTCTGCCTAAATGCTTTTAATGGAAATATGCAGAGTTCAGGGATCTGCATGTCCAATAGTGACTTTGAATGAAGGTAAGGATTTTGTGCTGCCAGCAAGAGGCTCGTGGCCTTTGTTCTGTTTTAAGAGCGACTTTTGACTGACTCAGAGTTTTGTTTTAAAGATAAGAATGCAGTAAACTGCATTTCCCAAATTCTGACAGCTTTTTTAGCTCCTTTCACTGTCGGAGAAGATATTGTATTAGCCTGGAGCAAAGGAACACTGAGAGCAGTATTTCTGCAAGATCTGGCCAACAAAAAACAGATTTGGCTCTCAGTTTCCAGGAGGGCTCTCTGTGGAGTAGACCCATAAAAACTCGAGGAACGAGGAGTTTGTGGGAATGCCCCATAGGCAGTTACTTCTGTGAGGCATTTGAATCTTTGTCCTGTGTATACTGCTAAAAACACAGGGTTGCAGGCAGATGGAATGGCAATGATGGCAATCATCCTAGGGAGCACTCCTTGCCAGCGTGACAGCCTTGATTCACTGGCTCGAGCCCTTAGAAATGGTCAGGCTTTAAAAAAGGGCTCATACACAGCCTGTATTGTTGGGATTCATTGAACTCCGTAAGGAAGAAAACCTCGGAGGCCAACTGGAGGCATTCTGTGCTTCCCTCTGTTTTATTGCACACCCTCAGACACAATGTGTAAAAAAGGTCAAGACATCATGTAGGCTTTTGCATTAAGCAGCAGAACACTAATTAGTTTTACTGACAATGAAGTTTTGTGCCTGTGTTCTAATATTTTGATGTTTAGCTTTGCTTGAAAACAAAGTCAAACAAGACACAAAGCCTCCTCTATTCTCGGTTGTCTTTTCCTCAACATTATTTTTAAGCTCATCATGTGTTCTCCAGCTTGAGTGCTAAGTGTTGTGCTGCTTCAGTGTTAATTTAGTGCGACTACTTCAAAGAGAATAAAAAAGCCCACTCTTGTAGGCCATTGTGTTCATCTCTGCAGTGGCATTTGGAGAAGACATCAGGTAGTAATTGTTTCCCCCAGCTGTGTCCCTGAAATTTGTGCTACTGAGCTGCTGCAGCACTGCCTCGCTGTGTTTAACTCACTGCACTCAAGACATGCTTCTGCTGGTTTTTCCCAAGGATATTTGCTCGTTATAATGATGAGAGGCCCTACCTAAACAATAAAAAATTGTGTTGATAGGCTTTTGCAACCAAATGATCTTTTATGAGTGTTTTTTGGCTCTAGATAATACTACATTGCATTAATTCAGCTTCTAGCTTACTGCCTACATATATTTATGTTGGAAACAAAGACCAGCCTTGGTGAGCTCTAAATGTCCCCATCTACAAAACAGTCACACACATGATTAACATATATATGCATATACATATGTATATATATATAGATATATATTAATTTCATAGAATCATAGAATATGCTGAGTTGGAAGGGACCCATCATGATCATTGAGTCCAACTCACTAAAGTTACAGGCACACCCACCTGAGCAACAATATCAGTGATATTTATTTAAAGTGCTTTTCCTGAGGAAATTTGTCTCATGAGAGGTGGTTTTCAAACAAATCAGTAATGCTACGAAAAAAATTTTGCAAAAAGTTAAAAATAAATGTAGATGTCTGCAAAATTAAGGTCAGTTGATGTTGGGGTTCCAAACTGATGGGGACACACAGTGCCTCCCCCAGTGACATGTTTATTCCAACAGAGTCATTAATGGCATAGAAGTATTCTGTAATAATAATAATAATAATAATAATAATAATAATAATAACTATGCCACAGGTTAAAATGAATCCACCCTGCCATTCTCAGAAGAGCCCAGCTGCCTCTGACTCTGCCATGAATCAGTCAAGTGCTTCAAGACAACTTTAGCCCAAATGCAAATGCAGTTTATTTAGTCAGGCTCAGTACTGTGCTCATGTGGTTGTGGGGGTCTTGGCTGGCTGGCAGAGCAGGCAGACCAATTGCCTGCCTGCCCAGATTGTGCTGTGGAGAAATAACCTCCGTTTTTTGGCACAGAAGTGCTATTTCATTGAAAACAATGGTACTGTTAAAAGTACAACAGTTAGGAATGAGAGCAGTGCAGAGGCACCACTCAAAAGCTCAATTCAACAGCCACATGACAGGCTCGGAGGCAGCTGTAATGGCAGCAGTTCAAAGGTCTAAAGAGCTCCAAGAAGAAGGAAGCCAAAAGCTACTGTGGAGAAAAATTTGTCATAACTTAGTATCCTGAAGCATCCAAGTAAATAAAGCTAGTAAAAAAAAAAATGTGCTCTCTCCTCACCTTCTGGGAGAAATGGGGAAGAGGGGAGAACATGGATTAAGTCATATGTAATAAAACAAGAAGCTGAATCTAAACGTTTTGTCCTCCTTTAATCACAGCCCACTGCAGTGCAGCACTGGTGCTCCCTACTCCTGCTTTCCCATTCCTGCACCAATTCCTGCAGCACTGCCAACAGGAATGAACTGGGTGCCAAAAATTGCCAGTCAGGGACTCCATTTTCAAGAGCATTTGCTGCTCTGCAGTGAGGGAGAGTGGCAGAAACAAGGCTGGATTTCTCTTTGGGACTTTGGAAGAAAACGGCTTGAGCAGGAAAGCTCTGACCAAATCCATCTTTTCCTGAATTTGGCAGGTTTTAGTTTTCAGGTTCTTGTTTCAGGGAGTTCCACCACGCAGTTTTAAGACACATCCAGGATGGGATTCCCGTGCCCTGGCATGGTGGGAAGGTGGCACCCTCAGGTGGGGGTGGGTTGTTGGCAATGCCCAGGCAGTGGCACTGGGCCCTCAGTGAGTACCCCCTGTATGGCCTGGGGGGCTGCTCCACATGGGGATCTGGTGACAGCAGCAGCCCCCTGGGAGAACAGAAGGAAGCAGTACAGGGCTGGAATGGCACATAATCCCAGGCATTGCTCAGGCATCTCTCCAGAAGGAAATGCTACCACACTGCCTCACAGGACATTAGCTGACAGAACTGAGAAGGGATTTGGGGCTACTGGGAAGCAAAAGACTCCTCTTGTTTCCCCACCAAGTCCAGGCTCAGGCTTATGTGGAACAGAGTGTATGACCCAATCCACACGGGGCAGCTGTGTTGTCCTGTAAGGAAAATTGTTCAAGCTGGAAGTTCTGTGTTGAACAGAGGAGTAGGGTTTTCCCAGTTTTCCAAGAGTCCATAAGAAACAAGGGCAGTGTAAAGGCCTTTCAGCTGCTGATACAGAGGTTTGGAACATCACAGACACAAGAACAAAAGGACAGGCTCAAAACACAACAGTAGTTTCTGTGCTTAGTACTAATTCTGTCTTGTTTACAACATCTGATACCTTTATTTCCACTGAGTAGCCTCTTCCTCTGTGAGTAGTTTGGAGGTTTTCAAGGGGCACACTCAGAGGACAGACCAGTATGAGACACGAGTATGTGAGTAAGAATTTTGCCTGAAAGCCTTGTTGGAAGTGTCATTGTCCTATCCATTCCCTATCCATTCCTGGAAGGGGAAAGGATGGTTGCTCTTTCTGCTTATCTGCATATTCAGCTTGGTTGAAGCCAGAAATGGGCTGTTCTTTGCTGGGGTTTTGATAATTTTTTTTATTTTTTTTATTTCCTACTTGTTTTTATCCACTGTGTACACTCAGAGCAGCACAGCAAATCATTTTGGAAGGACTTGGTTATTAGCACATCACAATATCCAGTGAGTCTTCTTACCCAACTCAATATTTTTAATTACTTGCCTTTACTAGTGAGACAAAATTTAGAGTCAAGTTTCAAGTAATCCCTTTTATTGGACTAATGCAGCAATATTGACAGTCATGCTTTGGGGATACACAAAACTCCCCTGCAGGTCAGGAAGGGTTGACTCCAAGAATGGATTCCTATAGCCAGGAAGCTGGTTTGTCAATAGTGTACGGTTAGACCAATAAAAGGGATTACTCAAACACTGGCTCTACACTCAGTCTATAAAGAAAATATCTGAGCTTTTTAGTCAACACATTTATGGCTTTAAGTATGTCTGTTTTCTGAGGTATCACTCCAAATGAGAGAGTTGCTCTAAATAAGCTGTAGCTACATCTTTACTCAAAAAAACCAAACCAAGACCCAGTGGCCTGCAGCTCTCCTTGGTGTAATTTGGGTAGTTCTGTGTAGTTTGGGCAGGTTGCATTGACTTCCACCAGCTGAGAGTCTGTGTTAGTGTTTCTGTGCTGTTCTTTGGAGGGAACTTTTTATACCCCTATGAAAAGACATTCAAACTGCTGAAAGCAACATAAACAAACTGTCACAGAAGAGCTGTGCCCACCCAAACCAGGTCTGGGTTTGGCCTGGTTTTGATGTTCAGTACTTGGGGAGGGCAGAACATTCTCTTTCACTGCGTATTTTTATTTGCACTAAGGCAGCAGTGGCAGCACCCAGAGGGCCTGAGTCAGGTCAGCCCAGGAGCTTCTGGCACTGAGCCACTTCAGGAGGTACCAAACACAGGAACAGGTTCACAAAGTGTACCCACACTGTTCCTGTTCCCTGTAAGTTTAAAAATACAAAGAAGCAAGAATCTGTTTACCTCTCCACATGTGTCAGGTGAAACCAAAACCACACACAACATGGCAGTGCCTGAAGTGACACAAGCAGGGACCAGACTGGAAGACAAAAGGCCATCACCTACTTAGACTACAAGTGTTTCATTTCTGCCACTCCCCAGCTGAAAGCTGCACAGCCAAAATGAATTTGGTTATGGAGTTAGAAGCTCCTGAAAATAGAGCTTTTATAAGGTAACATAAACCCTAACACAACCTTAATTACAGTGCCACAACCTCTGTGCTATAAATAATGACATCTTTGCCCAATATGATGCATAGTAACCTGAAAAGTGATGTAACATAAGCAATGTCACTGCTAAAAGTTAAAGGGGAACACATTTTTCACAGGCAGAATACCCACTATCAATTCAGACAGCACATATCTGATCTAGATTTATGGCAGTGAATAATAGTGTCATGAATGCTAAAGTGTCTGCAGCTTTCAAATAGTTTGGCAAATCTGTACATCAAAATCAGTTTGAAAAGGAAGCACAACCCTTCTTCTGAGATAATTGCAACTAGAATAACATCACATATACTTTTAGCATGGTTTTTAAGTAAATGCCTTCAGCTTTGGGGCTCTTAATAAACACAGTGGAGAAGGACGTTATATATTGACTGAAATATCTGGAAGAGGCAAGATTTATATCAGTGAAAGTAGGAAAATCTTTAGTAAGATGGAGATTATTCAATACCCAGACAAATATATGAGGGGTTCTCCTTCAAAAGTTAGCAAATATTTTGACACTTAGTTAAAAATGCAGCTTTCCTTCAAACCCCATATTTAAGTGTTGTACCAACATTTCAGTTCTGATGCCCTTGAGAAATGCCCAAATAACAACAGGTTGCGGCATTCTGGGATGCACTTTATGTTCAGCACATATTTAAGTTAAAATGAGATATAATTATTCCTGAGTCCCTGAACATCATGGGATGTGCTTAAGCACCTGCTTTAGTCATGGACTGAATCATGAATTCTGAACAAAATTTCCACAGTCTTAATGAAATAAACTCCTGTTCCAGTTAAGAGGAATTTTACTGGCTGAAAGTAGAGTAAGATCAGCCCAAAACACAGGTTATTCCCTCACTGCTTTTCATTCCTGGAGGTGCTTTAAAAACTGAGAAATAACCATTGGATCCCCTATTCATTTTTATTTGCCTTAGGACACAGTTCTGTCTCAGGATGCTTTAGGTTATGGTGGAGCAAAGAAACGCTGAGTCAGTCCATGGGTGTTTATCAATCCCTGTAGCCCTGCAGAATCCATGGATGCAGAATCCGTGGATCCAGAATCCTGCCCTTCTCCTGCCTCTGTATTTAAGTGCCTCGGTGCCTTTCCAGCCAGGATATTGGGGGTGTGCTGAGACACACAAAGGCTGAGACAATATCCCAAAGGCTGATTTTGTTTCAGAGGGATATATCCAGAAAATGGAAGATGTATTTGCTTTTTAGTGCCTGTGGGCCTGCCTTTCCCCACTATTCCCAAAGAGCAATAGCAGTGAAGTAAAGAGAATTATTCCAGCATAAAAACCATGGGGCTCTGCATCATGATCACTCACAGATTGCTGCAAACATCGTGATTCAAACCACACATAATTTTTCGTTTTGTATTGCCGTTTTTAACCTGATTAAACAAAGCCCAAAGAGCACAATGGCCCTTCTAAGGAAACCGATTCCTTGCACACACACTTTAAATGAAATGCAATGAGACTTTGTGATTCAGACCTTAGTAGGCACAAAATTTAGAATAACTCTGTTTATCTGCGCAAACTTTCCTTAGCCTGTTGCAACTCCAAATGTTTTAACTGTTACACATGGGTGTTTGGTAGAATATACTAAATAAAAAGTTTACAAAGACTTTCTTTTTCTCCAGCCTACAAAGGACTCCAAATCTTTACTGTTCAGCACAGCTGCCTAGAATAGGCACACTGGAGCTTTTGTCCAGTGAGTCAAACTGAGTGGGAGTGAATACCATTAACCCTTAAAACAGAATTATCTTATTCTTTTGATTTC
Source organism: Scytalopus superciliaris (assembly GCA_013400415.1). Classification (NCBI taxonomy): domain Eukaryota; kingdom Metazoa; phylum Chordata; class Aves; order Passeriformes; family Rhinocryptidae; genus Scytalopus; species Scytalopus superciliaris. The sequence goes on along the minus strand of VXBX01004721.1, from coordinate 208,839 downwards.
ACTGGACACTGTAATATGTTTGTGGCCATATTTGGAACACATCCGGCTCCATCTAGAAGGACACAGGAATAATAGATATCATTCAGGTCATAATTAGCCATGTACTTGCAATAGCGGGATGTAAAGCAAGAGGAAAAACACTGAAAATGTTGTTTTTTTGGACTGTGACAAAGAGCTTTTTAAATGAGTTTGGGCATTTTTAGTGTCTGACTCATGTCTGGAGATTTCTGCTATATTCCAGAAGCCTTTAACTTTTGTGTTTTTTATTTCTGCCTTTGACAATGACATGCTAATAGCTTCAGGCTTCCTACTGCCTTCCCGTGCATATTGCTGTCCTTTGTTTGCGGCCAGAGAGAAAATGTCAGAATTTTAGAGAGGGGATTTTGGGATCGTGGCAAGAGTTAAGGAAATTTTAGTGTATCCTGTGATGACAGATTGAACATTCTTCAGACAGAGTTTTCACATTTTATATTCTATTTCTTTTTTCTTCATGTGACTACACCATAAACTCACAGCAGGCACGAGGAAACACCGCTTTAAGAGCCACTGATTTATCAAGCATTTATATAAGTAGAACATTTTTATTATTTTACCCAAGTTTTACACAAGGCCGATACATGCTAGAATGAGAATGACTGAAAGGACTGAGGGCTGACCCTGCCCCACTGAGTGCCAGGGAAGTAAGACCATTTTCTTGGGTTGTTTGAGTACCAGGGTGGCACCAACCAGCCCTTACTGTCAGGGGAAGCAACACTGAAAAGAGGGATCTCCACAACCTGAGACTTTCCAGGTTTGACACCTCTGAGCCTGGCCCTGAAACTACTGAAATGTCACTTTTCTTGTGTAATCCTCGTGCCATCACATATGTACATGAATTCTTCAGGGATCTTGGAGTCACCTGCACAGCCAAGTGATTTGAGTGAATCCAGCACAAATGTTCAGGTAATGCAAATGTCAGTCAGTATGCACATCAGCTCGAGGGACAGATCACAGACATGCCCCTGCCCAGACCACCCTCTCCATCCCCCCCTGCACTGACCCTGGGGAAAAGAACACCCAGAGAGAGTGCTAAGGACATTAATGACTTTACAGTGGCGTTTGATGGCAAAGAATTTTGATGACCAGTGCACATCCACACTTGAGAGGAGGTCCAGTTGCACATGGCAAGGAAAGAAAGGTGGGTGTGAGAGAAAAACAAAGGCCTGAAGTCTTTACTTACTGACATAACTCCGAAGTAATTCCTTTGATGGCACTGAATTTACAGTGGTGTCAACCCGATAGTGGAAGATGTCTAAAGATGGCAGAGACAGATGAGCAGGAGGATGGCAACAGGATGTAGAATAAAGTGAGAACAGATGCATATAGGATGAGCATAAAAATAGAACAAAGCCCAGAGCCACAATTCTGCTGGAAGCGCAGCAAACTATTAATCGCAGTGTGGGGCACTGGAGCCTGCAGCACCTGGGCAGCCACAGCTCTGCTCCTCTGGGAGTTACACATCTGATGGCACAAAAGCCTGCACGAGCTCCTCCACAGGTTGCCAAATGCAGGCTCTATTTGGCTGTGTGATAGCAGGCAGGAACTCCCAGCATCACTGCACAAAGCAAAATCATCTGGAGATGTTCCCTTGGATCTGGCCATCAGCTCGTGGGCTCCAAATGCAGCTGGTGAGAGTGATTAAACAAAAGCAGTGTGAAGAAAGCCTAAAACATTCAAACAGAGTTAAGGAACTGCTCAGAGTAATTCTTTGCCTACTGTTTTGGGTTTTTTCCTTTTCTTCTCAAATACTGGCTGGGAAAAAAAGGTGATAAAAAGGCATTGAAAACATATGATCAGGTTCTCTGGGAACTCAGGATTATGAAAGGTGGCTTAGGGCCTGCACATGCTCCAGTTGGAGACTTCAAGAACAGGAGAAGAACAAGAAGAGGACACACTGTGCAGGAGGTAATGCCACATATATTGCCATCCTAACACCAAGGATTATTGTGGGTCTCTTGCTGCCTGTAGATCTGACATGGAAACTTGGATGTTCTGGACTCCTCACAGTGTTTCAGTTTTCTGTATTGCCTGAAAACAGTCTAAGGAAAGCAAAGGCCTTGTTTTCACTGCACTGTTTCATTGGGGTGTGATATGGGGGCTGCTCTGGCCCTGACTTTACCCAACACACAGAGCAATTCAACCCAAGGCAGGATTCGTACTCCAACAGCATAAGGGAGAGTGGGTTGCAGGTTTCTATCCTGCCTAAGAACACCACAGAAACCCCAGGAGTGCTATGATCTTCCATGCTTTCCCAAATTACCTTCTGCTGGCCCTTTTTGGGACCCTGTGTCTTTGCCAGCCAATCAGAGATAACCTCTCAAGGCATAATTATCACAGTTTGCCATGGGAGCTTTGCCTTGGTGTGGAACTGCCTGCACCTGTGTTTTCTATGGCTTCACTGTAGCTGGGTAAGCAAATAATGTCTCGGGGTGAGACCTTTCTTGTAGCCTGTGGCTGTGTGACCTGGCCACATGACCTGAGCCCTCCCCTTCAGCTCCTCACTCATGGCTGTGCTGTGACACCAATAAGATTTATGCTTTGGGGGTCAACACTTCAAATCTGTGTGTTCTCCTGACGTCACAGGCAGGCTGATGAAAGGACGCACAGGGCTGGTCACCATCGACAGCTGGAGAGAATAGATTAGAGACATTAAAAAACTGAGTCTCTTACCACGTTCTAAGTAGTTTAAGAAGGTGTTTTCTGTTACTCTGAAGTTCTTAATCTTTGTATCACTGGGCACTCAAGGACGTGGGACAAAGTCCATGAGACTAAGGAAGACCTGGATTTGACTGGTGGCCACTCTTGCCATTCCTAAAACTCCAAACTGCTCAGACAACTAGACCCAGAGAAACATGGTAAGAAACAGGCAGTAACTAAGCCTGGCTGCCTAAGGAGAGAGAAAGCAACCTCTGAGGATGAAATTGTCAATATATTCTAGCAGAGACCTGTCATTGCTTGCACAGGCCCACACTGGGGGTAAGAGCCAGGCACTTAGAAACACCAGAGGAAAATTCATAACATTCACTCTTCCTCCTTTGGCACACAAAGAGCTGGGTTTAGGTGATGATGTTCTCACATTCCCTTTTGGCCATATCAAGCCCTATTCTTCCAGTCCCACACTCAGTCTCCTTTCCTTCAGCTTCCACTTCTACTATCCCTTCTGATGATTTTGTTAACATGAAATTATAAAACAGAAAGCTGCATTTGGCAAACTTAGCAAAACTGTGTCACTGGATCAAAGGAGAACAATTTATCTTCACTGGAGTTTTGCTGCATTACCTGTTACTGACATTGCATCGTATAATGCACAATTTCAAAAATTAAACACAACACAATACATAAGGACAGAATCGTGTATTTTATTGTCACTTGTGAAGTTGCTATTGGGCCCAAATAGGTTTTCCAGGACAAAATGGTGATATTCACTCTGATCAGTTAAAAACAATTGCAGAAAAACAGATTTCATGTAGCTGGTGAAATCAGGAGAAAGAAGTGAGGCAGATAAGAGAATGAAAGAGATAATGCAAACTCTCCCATTGACCTTATTAAAAGACAAACAGAAAAGCAGGAGCTGAATTCTTTGCAAGGTGCTGGAGAAACACACAGAAGAAGAACAGGATGAAAACCAAAGGGAATCAGGAGGGGAACAGAGTTCAGCTGCTTCAGTTACCAGCACAAGAGTGTCTCCTACACAGACAACTTTGGCTCCTCCACCCCAAGGCTCAGGTTTGGAGGTGGATGAGCTGACAAAGAGCCTTCAGTGGGATCCAGAAGGAGGTTCAGCTGTGGTAAGAGACAGTAATTGACTTGTCAGTGCACCCAGCTTGAGACAGTGAAGAAGCCAATGAAAATTAATGAATTAACTCAAATGTCATTGCAGACTTTGATGGGAAGTACCCCTAAGAGAAAATGATGGAAGAAGGAGAGGAGTTTCAATACTAAATCAGACCAATGGCCCATCTAGTACTGGATATAAAACCCCTATAACGGACAGTTATGCAATAAGACACCCATTGGGGATGTTCCTAATACCAGCTGACTCTGTTCTGAAGTAAGAGGCCTTATGTATTTCTTTCTTACCTAATGTGTACACAGATGTTCTTTCCTTCATAGCAAGGCCTAATCTTTTATTTTTCTCTGTTTCTGCCTCACTGTCTAGTGACAGGAACCTCCATAACCAAATATATTGTATTTTCCAAAGCCTTTTTGTTGTTAGTAGTGCTACATCCATGCAGTTATAGGTACAAAAGTTAAACCAACCATTTTTCCCACTGTGCCACATTTCACACAACAAATAACATCAAACTTCTTGTTGAACTGAGCACAGGAACCACATTTTGGTTCCTACAATATAGAAGCTTTTCAAGCTCCCAACAGTATTTATTGCTGTTCTGGAGATCTTTGATATTTCTGCTCTGTCTTTTTCAAAACGCAGCAACTAGAACTGCCCAGAAGGTCAAAGACAGGAATAGCTCCCAGCACTGACAGAATGCTCAGGATGATTCTCCATTCCTTTCTAATTTTTTTTGACCAATCTTAGGCAGAGAGCAAACATTTTTACTACAGCTTGCCCACACTATTTCTTAGGTTTTCTTCATGAGCACTTTTCTCCATGATATAAGAGAAAGTCATCAGATTCTTTATAAAGACCAATCTCTGACCCATTAAAATTTAAAGGATGGAAGGGATGGATTCCTTCATGGATGGCAGTTTTCATCTTATGGAACAGGAAGATTCCTTTGCAATCATTTCACCAGTAAGGAAATGGGATGTCTGCTTTACTAAATGATCTGTAATGCAGTTCATCTCCTAGTCACAGACAATGAGACACTCAAATGTACACCAGCTATGAAGGAGTAGAAATTTAAATAAGTTAATTTGTTTAGGTAAGTATCATACAAATACTGGCCACAGCAAAGAGAAAGGAGCACTAGGAAGCTGATTGCCACGTAGGTCTCCAAAATTAATTAATGGTGAAAAGATTCTGTAAGACACAGTAAGGGTTCTCTCATCTATACACACACACACATATTTTAGGGTCAAAGGGGACTGTCCCCTTGCATAACAATGGCCACAGGACCTCCACACTGATTTCTCTAACAAGCATACCTTGCTGGGGGAGCTGTAATCCATCTTGGAGGGTAATATTCAGCCTCAGTGCATGGATCATTTTTACAGTTTAATGAACTCAGACTTATCAGCAATGACAACAAACTCTATCAGGAGGAAAACAGAATCCCAAATGCTCTGTGTGACTGAGATGTCACAAAAAGCATGTTGGAAGAAGAGATGATGTTAGAAAATTTAACCTTATTTTTTTTATCTTATGATTTAATCTTGTTTCTTCAAACCCTGATTTCAGCAAACAGTGCTGTGGCCACATATCCCTTATTAACTCAAATTAAGAAAACGTGAAGCAGATGCTCAAAAATAATTCTCAGTCTGTAAGTAACAGAAAAGCCAGTATTAGGATTTGCATTTTTCTTAGCCACTGTGTCCTAGGGGCACTACAGGAGCTCAGATGCTTTAGACAGTAAAGCTGAGTGTAGTGCAATAACTTCAGGTCCTCACAGACAGCCTGGTACATGTCTGGTTCTTAATACTTCATATCTGCAAGATACACATTTGCTGACAGCATGTGACAAGAGAAAACAAGAAATTAATGCAGCTAAGAATTTACAGATATCATTCCAGCTAAAGGTCATAACTAAAATCAATCTTGTATGGGAAGCAGATTTCCCATTACTGAAATATCCCTGGTATCTCATGACTGCAAGATTGCTCAGTACATCTCTAGTAATAAGGTTAACTCTGGCCAGTATGACTTATCATATCAGGAGTTATGTAAGAATTATGTTCAGAGAGCAAAAGGTGCTGGAATATGCAGAAGATGCTTCCTGCAGCAAGGAATATTAATTGTGTTGGGGTGGCTGGAAAGGCGAGCAGGTGAGAGGAAAGGAACTTGGAATGGCAGTGTCTCATCTGACATGGTCAGAGCCTGTGCATGTGGAAAACAAGGGTGGTTTCAGGGTGACATCCAGGTGTGCTTAGCAGGGGACAGCCTGTGGAGGTGGTGGGGAACAGAGTGTGTGAGTATATACATTAGTTTTAAGTGTAAGTAATTTATTTAGGGCCAAGACAGCAAGACAGAAACAAGGAAAAGGAGACATAGAATAAAACTGAATTTCACAGGCATCAGACATTATTTTCCAGAGGGGCAAAAAGTCTTCTTAACGTAAAGAAGGATGGGCACAAACCCATCATTTGTCTGTGTTCCTGTGCTCTGCCTGTAATTAAGAAAAAACAGTTTTGCAAAGAACAAAAAGATGAATCCTGCATTCAGTGGCAGTAAACAAGGAATGTGGGGGGAAAGAAAGATCTAAAAGTAGATCCTGTGTGCAACCACCAGGTGGTTGAGAAGTGTATGACATATGAGGAGCTTAGGAGATCAGCTGGCAGAGGGGATGATTGAGTGGATGCCAGCAGGGAAGAGGCCACATGAAAGACCAAATCCAAGAAATTGGGTCTATGTATCCCAAGCTGTAGGTGACAGCACTAAAGCAATGAGATAAATGAATCAGCTCTCAAGGCAGCAATGATGATGGATAAGGTGGGATAGGATCAGCTGCCAAAGGACTGTGAAAAGGTTCTAGAAATATTCAGAAATGCATCATGGAGGGGAGGGGGGAAGAAAGGATATGGGAAGGAGTTGTTGGTTTGCTTGGAGGGTATTATGGAACACAAGCAATTGGATTTTATTTGCTGTCTCACCACTCAATTAGCTTTATGGAGTTTGTTAATGACTTTATAAGATGTCAATGTGTGAGAATGCTGGGAGAATATTAGAGGCTCCCTCCCAGGTGAGGTGCATTGTCTCTTGGACTCTCACGGTTGGATAGGTATGTGCAGTCCTGGCAAGGTGCTGAGCTCCATAAGGGGCCAAACCTGAAAGCCTGAGTTGCTTCAGGGGTACAGGGAGCCTGCTGCCACTGAAATCCAGGGGATTTAACTGGGGAGAAAATGGCATGGAAGCCACTGACTCAGGGCTTCCCTTACCAAATCCATGGAAAGCAAGGAAGCTCAGTCTCTCTCAGAATGATGTTTCAAATGAGAATAGAAGGATCTAGTTCTGTACCTTCACAGCACCTTACCAAGGGTCTGGTTTATTCCAGAACACCTTCACCTTCGTGTGTGAGCTCAGAGCAACATATTGAGGTGCAATGTGGAGGTCCCAAAATGTTCTGCAGAGCAGTCCTGTCAAAGGTGCAGCGGTGATTTTAGAAAAGACCCTTTCCCACCAGCTTCTCAGGCACAGCTTGAAAGCAAACATGCAAATCCATCTCAGATCTGCAGGGTCTAGCTCACTTGTGCACTGAGCTTTCTTTCTAAATCAAAGGGCAATTGTTCAGGCTCTCTGCTGAAGGAGGACAAAATCCCTGATTTTTTTTTTTTCTCATAACAATGCCAGCCTTCCCTTCTCAGTGAGGACTGCAGTTGTTTTAAAAATCAAATCAAATATTTCAGTCCCATTTGAAAACAATTATTCTGGGCCAAATCCCAGAAGGTGCTGAGTGCCTTCGACTCCCACTGCATTCATGAGGAGCTAAAGGCGCTTAATGCTGTGCATGATCTTAGAGATTTTCCTTAAGCCAGATCCCCCATATCTTTTAACCTGAGGCACTGCTTACTCCTGCAAATAGAGCACAGCTTGACCCTGCAAGTCCTGAGCATGAAAGGTTGCACTTACTGCTGTGCCCAGTATCACTGACAATAATCTCTACCATCCATAATAAAGTTTTGCAGGATGAAGCCTTAAATAAAATTTATGTCACTGACCTACAACCAACAGCTGCAAGAAAAAAGTAAAACTGTGATGAAAATTCCCAGCCCATTAACGTGGCTATTGCACTACTTCAGGCTCAGACAAAAGCTGCATTAACTCAATCCTTCAAAATGATGCAGTCTAAACAGCTCAGCTGGAGTCATTAAACATCATAGTGGGTTCTCTGTACAACCTAAACTCTCAAACTTTAAGAATTCTTCAAATACAATTCATTAGAATTGTACTTAAGAGACCATCAGCAGGGTGAATTAATTCCTCTTCTCAGCCATGCAGTGGAATGGACAACTGTTTGCCAAACACCAGTGCCTGGCTTTATGTCTTGCAAATGCCCACAGATACACAAACAAATGGCGAAAGAGGGAGTTAAGGCAGTGAACAGTCCTCACCAAAACCTAAAGAGGAGCCAAAGCCTTGGTCTGACCACCATGTCTCTGTCTGTAGCAGCTACAAAGAGCACCCAGGATTTACTTCACGTGTCTGGTACAGTTTATTGAGTATTCCTGTGTGTTTGTGTGTGTGAACCTTCTGCCTGTGAAATGGTTAAAACTTAAGGTTACCCATCCAAGGAGTAGAAAATGAAGGTTCTCAGTTTGATGGACAACAGCTCAGAGATCCCTGATGTCCCAAAATATTAGGTTTCTCTTCTAATAATGTTGGAAATATTGCCTACTGTCATGATTAATCTGAGCAGCATCTCCGGCTGATTGCAGGTGACGCAGTCACAGCGCAGTGCCTGTGTTGGTTTCCACACACCGTCAAATCTGCTACAAATGCAGGGCTGAAGGGGAAGGAACTGTGATACCAGGTATCCCAGTGGCTAATAGATTGTGACATGAAAGAAGGAAACCTTTATTTTAATTCAAAAAACAAAAGCCAAATAGCAAAACTTATGTACGTGCCTAACTTTTTTTTTTCCTTCCTCAAGTGGAAAACATTCGCCTGCTAACAACTCTTGGCTGGCATCAAGGGAAAGTGGAGGTATTTGCAGATGTGGAGGAAGACATACAAAACATTTTTCAAATCAAAGGCTTGAATTATTGCACTGGGTTCATGAAGTTTCACAGGCATGTAGACACACCATTGTCTGCACCCTGGAACAAGCTGCCCTTTCTTCGGGAAGGAAAAACAACCCAATGTTTCTTACAATCCCATCTGTATGTATCAGGGAGCTATCTATATTTTGAAATTCTTTGCATTGTCTGTGGTAAGGGTGTGCTGTTTTGGCCCAACAATGGCAACATTGATTTTAGAATTTCAGAATTTTGGTGCACAGAACAAACTGTGAAACAAAACCGGCCTGCTCTCAATAGTACAACAACAGTGCTCTTATATAAACTTGCCTTTCCTCGCCATTTTACATAGTCAAAGATCAATACTGTTCATTCAGCCAACATTATTAAAGCCATTTATCAGCCACTTTTTTCCTTGTTGCTAATAAAAAGGATTTTGCCGACAAAGTTATGTCATCTTCCGCTCACTCGGGAGCGGCGCAGATAATCAGCTTTGTTGTGTCCCCAACAATCGGGCCTTGTTTATGAACTTACATTTATTAAGTGAAAGTATTTGGAAACTGATGGTACATTGAAGTTTGGTTGCCATGGGCAATAATCATCCCAAAAAAGTCATGACCTCCCTGTTATGCAGCTAGTAACTAATTGAAATGATACAAATTACTCTGATTCTCTGTCTGCCAATTTCGAGGCTGGTTGTGGTCAGGGGTCAAACGAGCTCCTATTCATGAGGCCATGTTTGAAGTGGCTGCTGCCATGGCCGGGCTCCGGTGCGGGCGCGGCGGCTCCTCCGGACACCGCCCCATGCTGGGAGCAGAGCGGCCCTCGGAGAGCGGGCAGGGCTACCTTGGGCTGACACATCAAAAGCTTCTCCTTGTCACTCAGTCAGCTGCAGTTGCTGCCAAGCAGGACATGGTTTACTGGGTAGGAATAAGCGCTGCATTCATCCCCAAGGGCTACCTTACACATTTAACTGGCGCTGCGACGCCTCCTGAGGTACTTCTACTAAATCAAAGTATCGCTCTGCCCGCACTCTGTTCACTAGAACAACAAAGACCTCCTTTTCTGTGAAACATCACAAGAGAGATTAAAACCCAATGAATTATCAGGGTGTCATCCTCTGAAAACATTTGTGATAATGCAACTGTGTGTTAAAAGAACACAACATGTTTATCAGAGGAAATATGAGGACCTCAGCACCAAAAAATTAATAGTAAAATGAGATTTTTGTCCTTCAGGAACTTCTGAATGATTCCATGGAATATTGCTGAAAGGCTTATTAAATATGTGCCAAAAGTACTGGTTTACTGGGTGAATGTTTGCAATGCCACTGAAGAGATTTCTTTCTTTGTGTAAGCTCCTATAGCTTTAACATGCCCAAATCTATTAAAAACGTGAGAGAAGAAACCATGTTACAGGAACAAATTAGGCTTTCTGGATAATGAAGATTAACATTTTCTCTGTTTCAACGTTATTTGAAAGCTTTACCATGTAGGTTGAGGCCAGTATATTTCAATAAACCTTTTTGTCAGTACCAAATATGTGCATCTCCTGCTGGGGACAGATATGACTCTAACGGCTCTGTTTGTCCCTTATCTAACAACTTTTCTCTCTTAAGAAGGTTTTTTAAATGCAGATTTTCAGTTCTGTTTAATGACTTTATTGATGGTCTGGATAAGGGAATCAAGTGTGCCCTCAGTAAGCTCACGGATGACACTAAGTTGGGAGTGACTGTTGATCTGCTGAAGGGCAGCGCTAACTGTGCTCAGTAATATATATATTTTACACACAGCCTCCCTAAAACTGGCACCATTGTAACATTGTTTTCACTTATGCCCAGGATCTAAGTAGTTGTCTGCAGGTGTAGGTACAAGGCAGAGTGAAACAGAAAACAGTAATTTGTTTCCTAAGAAAATGATGTCTTTTTTTTCAATCTACATCAGTGTCTTCTCCTGGCAAGATTCCCACTTCTTGTCAGGTAACAAAAAATGAAAAACATTCCTTTTCAAATTAAATACATCACTTTGGAATTGTTGTGTTTTAACAAGACACTGTCATGCTTAGAGGAAAGCGGGCACCTGTCATGAAAAATATTCATAGTAGAAAACCTAATTTTCCTTTAAACACAGAAAAAAATTGACCAGCCCTATTACAGGAGTCTTTCAGTGCCATTTCATGTCAGCACTGTCATTATATCTCCTATTGTGAAGACAGCCAAGAACATGTCTTTGAAATTTATTCTGGGGTTGCCCCTGTGGCCTATTGATTGTGCTCTCTCCATGAGAGAGCCCTGTGTTCCAGAGGGAGGGCTGGTGAGGAGCGGATGCTCAGGAGGGATGGAGGCTCCCCATGTGCTCCCACACAAGCCAGCCTGACCATCTGAAGGTTTCCAAGAGGATTTTAGTCTCATCTTCCTGGGATGATGGTGTTGAAAGGTTTAGACAGAGAAAAAAATCTATTTTAAGCATTCAGAAAGGTACTGAGCCTGATCCTTGAAAAGACGACCCTTAGGGCAGTAGTGCTGACACAAGATGTGGAATGATGTGAAGAAGGCACAGCATGGCTGATTCCCCACCTGATTCTTCAGCCTAACGCAACAGGACTGCTGGAATCATCTTCATTATTTAGAAACTAAATCCCAAATAACAAATTACCTATTTCCTTACTTTAAAACATCTTTTAACTCCTTATAGCTAATTTCTGTCTTTCAGGATAGTATTTGTCCAGAGAACGTGTGGATGTCACAAATATCCAAGACAAGTGGATGGGGCTTGGAGCAACCTGGGCTAGTGGAAGGAGTCCCTGCCCATGGCAGGGGGGGGACTGGGTGAGCTTTAAGGTCCCTTCCAACCCAAACCATTCCAGGATTCCATGATTTGGCAAATGGGAGTCTTATTTCCCCCCACACACTCATATAGGTGTGAAGTGTCTCTCCAATTCCTTCAGTGGAGTCATTCCTAATTTACACAACCGTGAGAGATGACTGGAGCCAACCTGTCCGTGCTATAATGTAATCACAGGGGTAATGAAGAAACAGAGGCAGTTTTTCCTCACTGAACCTGCCATGAGTCAGCAGTAAAAGCCAGAGCAGATAAATTGCAAACCTGGAAGCAGAACAGGATGTGTAAAAGACGCTCTCAAGCAAAACCTTATTCTGCTGAAGATACTTGGTCCCACTAAAGTCAGTGAACTCGCACAGACAAAATCTAACCCACAGTTTGGAAGGCAGCACTTACTATCAAACAGTGTATTGGCTTCCAACTCAAAGGCAGCTCATCCATTTCCGTCTTGAAACCAAGTGCACAATAATAAGGGCAATCTCTAGGTCTATATCCTCAAAGACACTTCCCAGATGCTGTTTGTCCTGCATCTCCTCTAATGCCTCAGCTCTTCCAGGGCATCACTGCCCGCTTGGTTATGCAATACACACATTAAACATTGCCCAAACACGTTTTAGCATAAGGGAACACAGCAGCTCAAAAGAAGGGGCAGTGGTTTGTTGTGTCAATGACAGGCTTTCTTCCCAAAGTCTAAATGCAGTGCTAGGTGTTTAATCTGCATTTTAAAAAGACCCATAAACATACATTTACACAATAAAACATAACCATCTGAAGAGCCATTACAGCCAATTGTCTTTTGTGTCAACTAATTCCGTCCATTCCCTCCCAAAAGGGTTCAGCTGAGTCCCCCTTGGAGGCCCTACTTCCAATAACAACAATTCCCTTCCTTCCCAAACCATCATGTCCACACCACATGGGCAGCTTTCCCATCCCAATGAAACCTTCAGCCTCTGCTTTCTTCCAGCAGGCACACAGAGATAAGGCAAAGGTAACTTTACCCCAAGAGAAAGAGGCCCTAAATCTAAGTGTACTGAGAGCTTTTACCATCACTGTTCTGGCCTGTACCTACCGTGGATGGAGATATTTAAGACAATTTTTTGCATCCTGCTTTGGTTGAAAAATCTGAACTTCCTAAAGTGTTAGGAATCTCAAATCTATGGGGCACATTTTCTCCCATCTCTTCTAAAGACTAATATAAATCGTTTAAAACATAAACCCAAGGGTTGTGTTTGCTGGCCCCTTGCTTTTCTTTGACTCCTGTCATAAGCAAGGTGTTACAATTCAAAGCACTAAGAACCAGGTTTGTGTTGACTGCCACTAAGCTCTGTCTTACTTCCCAAAAAGCCCCCTGCAATCAGTAGCTATTCGTGTTATAAGGTAAAGCTCAGCACGGACAGAGGAAATACAATCCTAGGTGGTTATATTTTTGCATATATGGAGGGTTTTCACATATGACTTTCAGCTTCAGTGAATAAAAGTAGCCAAAGCAGGAAAAATAAAAAAAGGAAAACTTCCACGAGGAAAAATGAACATGCAGACCTTCTCTGGAATACACTGTTTAATTCTGCAGCAGCATTATCCACTTTCTTTTTTAAATCATCCCTTTCCTTTTGCAGGGATATATTCCTGATTTTCTTCCTCCAATCATTATCCTAATACTAAGCAGCACAAGCTGTGAAATATCCAAAATCATAACAGTTACACAGCTCCTAGGATTGTTCAAAGGATGACAAACATGGTTTGGAGTGACCACTAACACACATGTACGTATTCTATATGTAGATATGTCTAGAGATTTAGTTCACAAAAGGTTAAACTACTGGGTGCTGGGATGAAATTAATTGATGCACTTGTCTAAAATTCAATGAGAACTGAAAACAGATAAAAAATAAGAAAAATGGTATAAGCTGATACCCAATCCCACTTCTCAACAAATAACAATGGACTGTTTATGCTGCATTACTCTTTTCTAATCTCCACATATTACTATAATTATTAACTACTAGTCCTAAAATCTATAGAGTTATCATTATTGTTATTATTATGAAACCCAATCTCATTTTCATGTCATAAAGATAAACCAAATCTCATTTCAATTAGTTGCAGCAGGAGGGAATGAACTTTAAACAGACATTTAATTTCTGAAAAAAAAAATTAGGAAGTTCTTCATGGAAATGTTATGGCATTTTGAAACAGATTAATAGTTCAGGATGAACACATCCACCCTGCAGCTAAATGACGGCCGTACTGCGAGCAGGAGACAGGTTAAATGAGCAAAATCAGTTGATACCACTGGTTTGGATCTAATCAAATAGTATTCATTTTTATGACTTTTTAGCTACATTATTTTTCCATCCCCATGTGCTATCTGAGTTGTTACTGGGGGTTAGCTGCTCGGTAATTGGGTTGGAGTTGGCTTTGATGCATTCCAGTGGTACAGAAGTGCAAGGCCCAACGTGGGGGGGTTCCTTGGCATTCTGGTTCCTGGTAGGAAGGGTTCCCAATCACACCGTCTCCACAGAGCACAGCCTTGCACTCACCCGCGTCTCCTGCATATTTTATCATCGCTGGAGGGCAGGATGTAACCTTCCCAGGGCAGGCAGCCTCTCAAACACACCCCGCTTCATCCTTTGCTGATTCTCACCGGTGCTAAGCTGGGTAAGGGCTGGACCATGAGGCTGCTCAGCAACAACTTGGTCCATGATGCCCATAGAATGTTAAAGGCTTGGGATGGACCTTAAAGGTCATCTAGTCCCAACGCCCTTGCCATGTGCAGGGTCACCTCACAGTAGACCAGTTCCTCAAGGCCTTATCCACCATGGCTTTGACCACTGCCAGGGATGGTACATCCACAGCATCCCTGGGCAGCCTGTTCCAGTGTCTACCCACTCACAGTAAAAAATTTTTTCTTAATATCTAACCTAAATTTCCCCTCTTTCAGTTTGTACCCATTACTCCTTGTCCTGTCACTACAGCTCCTGGTGAAGACTCTCTCTCCAGATTCCATGTAGGTTCCCTTCCAGGCTGAAAGACAGCACACCGTGAAGGGGGCACTTCTGGATCCTTGCAGGATAAAGGCATCCAGTGCAGTGTGGTTTACTCTCGAGCTACACCCCCTACTGTGGAGGTGGCTCTCCAGAAAGGCTCAGCGCCTTGGCAGGCATTGTCATGGTAACAGATGCCCTCACGCCTTGAGAAACCCCGGTCCTTGTGGCATTGTCAACCACTGCAGCTCTTAGTGTCCTTTTTTACAGACACTTTCGCAAAATTACTTAATTATTCATTGCCCGGCAATCCCAAGTTTTAAATCAGAAGCTGAAAAATAAAACAAAAAAAAAAAAAAAAAAAAAAAAAAAAAAAAAAAAAAAAAAAAAAAAGAAAAGAGAAGAGAGAGAGATGAACAGGCTGGGGATTTTCTCGCCTGCTGCTGCCCGATCTGTCCCTTTCCCCCTCGGTGGCTCCCCAGTTGCAGGGGAAGCCCCGCGGCAGCAGCAGGCGGAGCGGGGTCCCTGCTCCATCCTCCCATGGAACATCCCCACCTCCTGGTTAGCGCCCACATCACAGCTCCGGGCGGGGGAGGCACCTCAGCACAGCCCGCTCCCCACAGCCGCTTACGGAGGCACGGCTCTGCCCTCTCCTAAAGGGTGTTTAGGCTTCAGAAACATCAAATGTTTGACACGAAACCGAGGCTAAAGCACAGAAACACAGATATAAAAAGACAAATCGTAGATACAAGCTGAAATCCAGTTTCATGAAGTCCAAGAAATTGCTCTCTCTCCTTCTACTCCCATCAGTTATTTCCTTCCCCGCACTCAGGGATATACCCAGGAGACAAGAGCCCTGGCTTGCAGAGAGGGGCACCATCGACCGGGATAGATCAGGACATGGAGAGCTGGTGAAAGTCTTGGAACAGCTGGTAAAAGGGAATGCAGGACTGGAAGAAGCTAGTGGGAATTTAGGTGGTGACTGATAATAGATGAAGAACTTTATTAGCTGAGATGGTGAGAAACTGAAATTAAATTAGAGGAAATTTCCACATGGGGACAAAAAGCTGGGGAAAAGCAGCATGGGGAAGGAGGGAGTAATGGATTAGAAGAAAGAAATGTTTGGGAGAGGCAGGACTGATGTGAAAAGCAAACAGAAAGTAGAGAAGTGGTCAGGACTGGAATGAGAGAGCTGGGGAAAAGACTGACCATATCTTGAAACATTAGAGGAATCCAGGTTTCTTGTGTTCCACAATTCCTCTACCCTTAGCAAGGAACTGTGAAATCCAGTGGCAAAGTATGTCTCATGCCAGTCCTCTGTTGCTTCACAGGTAGGATCCACCTCCTGTTATTAATCAATCCATTAAATTAAAGTCCAAGGCATTGTAGTGAATTTAAAAGCACCAGCTCCTCAGACAAACAAGCCATAGCTATACAACATTTCATACAAGATTTTTCCAGTCAGACCCTGTTTGCCCATCTAACAGCCCAGGAAATCACAGATAAAATCAATTTGGAAATAATCAACTCCAACACTCTCATTCAGGAATACCAGAATTAAGTTTACTTCAAACAACTCTAATTTAGCTCCACTTTATATTAAAGTACAGTATTTAGAGATAACATAATTAAAATCATTATCTCCCTTTTTTTTTCACTGCAAGGGCCCTTAATATCCTTTGAATGCAGGGTTTGGGGTTGTTTTGGCTGTAACATGAAATCAAGTGGCTTGTTTCCATAAAATAGATTAATGTTGAATTACGGCTCTATAACATAATTTTAGGTCTCTGGTTTCTCAAGCAATATTCCCAGAGTTGGCAGCACAGCAGGCTGGTGGCCAGACAACAGGATTCCCCTTCGCCCTTTCTTTGCTTTACATACACTAATACAGTATATATTTAACAAAAAATAGCTCCATAAATCCATCAGGTTATCTCTTACAGAATTGCCGGTAAGATCTCATAGCAACACATACAGCCAGGGTGACTTCTGTGATCACAGGCTCCAAATGACTCCACATGGCTCTTTTCTGCCTGATGCTCTGACCACACCTCATGCAGCAGCAACCCACAAAGAGCTTGGAAAACTTATTTTAGAGAAGAATAAAAAGTAGTAGCTAGTTTGGCTAACAGCCAAATCACAGTATCACCATGCACAACTAAAACTTATTTTTCAGAAAATGAGAACCTGACACTCTATGAGAAAAAAAATTCAAAGCCTTCTGAGGGCATCGAAATTCTCTGTCCTTTTTGATAATGCTGACCCACATCTAACAGTCCTACTGTACTTATGAACATCTACTGTAACCCTCTTAAAATGAGGGAAGGATGGGGATTTTCTGAAAGCTTTTGCTCCAATTCAGTGAGATAATAGCAAGTCTACAACTAAAGGAAATGTGGTTTTTTAGCATATGAATGAGGTGGATCACCTAAGTAACTCAAATCACCAAGGCTTATTTGTTTGCTGTATTTCCTAATTGTTTCTGGAATCAGTTGAGTGCTTTCCCTCAACAACAAGTTTGCCTTATTAAGCTTATCCATGCAAGAGAGAGAGAGAGATTCTTGACATGCTCAGGATTGCTTCTGCTCCATCTGTGCTAACCAGCAGTGGAGAGAGTTTTCCTGTGCTTGCAAACACTCCCCAGTCACACCAGACCATGATTTACTAGACCTGTTAAAATAAAGTGGGACAAGAAATTGTTACAGGTCTTGGAAACTACAGAAAATTGCCATTTAGGCCACACTCAAATCTCAAAGGAAATAGGATCCACTTGGGAACAACAAAACATTGTGAGGTATGGTTCTCCCTCCACAGCCAGTTCCTGTGCCAGAGAGTGACCTGCCTTTGCAAAAGGACTTGTTTTATACTTTAAAGACTCTCAGGCATATTATTAATGTTTTATAATATTGTTAATGGACTCTCCAGATCTGTATTAATAATGATAATTTGACATTGTGTGCTAGAGCTACAGAAAGGAAGGTATTGACCACCTCAGAGTCAGAAATGTCCCTTCTCCAACCACAATCGGAGCTGGAGGCTTTTAGTTCTATCTGAAAGGCTTTTGTTTAAGTAAAAAAAAAAAACAAAACAAAAAAAAACAAAAAAAAACCAAATTACCATACTAAATAATTTTGGTGACTCCCTCCCCAAAGTTATTCTGCCAATAATGCTTACTGAATGTTCACTGGATGTTGGGGGGCTTACCTCTAAACCCAGCCCAACCTGACCCACACATTCTATTTGTGAGGGGAAGCTGGAGTTCATCTCCTTGTGTATTCCTCCTGACCAGCACTCCTTTGCTTCCTCACTCCAGAATTGTATTGCCACATACCAGTGGGGTTTTATACGGATATAAAACCAGACAGAGATACAAAAATCTGTTTATGTGTATACACGTATATGTATATGTATGTATATAGGCCTGACAATCTTCTTATTGATTGTTTGGTGCATACTCCTCTCAAAGAGGTTGCTGCCCAAGCACTGATTACCCTCCATATTTGCAGTGTTGCAGAGCTGGGTAGGAATGTGCTGAGGCTGTACCAGTTTTCCATACAAAGCTGAGGAGTCTTGGGGAGCCAGAGGAACTGTCTGAAGGCAGAACTTTACCTGGAGCTGCAAGGCTTTGCTCTACACAGCTTTGCCCTTGTTCCTGTAGTCCCACACATCTGTGTGACAACAGTGTTTTGCAAAGCAGCAGAACTAAAGGAAACGTTCTGAGAAGGGTCATAGCAAAACAAATTCCACCAATAGGAATGTTCTTGGAGCTCTTTTATTCCTTCACTGCATTTCAGGGAGGGGTTTGCTATTAATATCTTTCCTCCTGATCTCCTTCCAGGCTGGTCTTCATATTTTCAACCTCCATTCTCTTTATCTTAGGGCCCTCTCATACAGCTTATAAATGTCACCCTTTGTCATGTATAAATTAATTTTTAAAACAGTCTAAAACCTTCCAGCTTTCCCTTGCTGCAGTTCAGCGACCTTCCCGGTTTCAAAGCAACAAATCCTTTGTTGTCTCTGATATTCCCTCTACATAATATCTGACAGTGCATCTTACAGGATGGGAGCCACCCCTTCTCTTCAAGAACAGCTTGGCACGTGGAATCCCAGTCCATTTGGTTTGGGATAAATATAGACTTCAGACAGCAGTGCATGAGCAGTATAAACACTAACCAGCCAGGCCCTGCCACATCGTGAGCACAGGACATTTTCCTTATGTTGGACAGGAGGAAAGAGTAAGGGTGTTAGTTGGGAGTGTGACTTCGAACAGGACCACTTCCCTACTCCCCAGCACCCACTGGTGATTTTGACCCCCTTAGATTGGCCAACATAACTGTTCAGGGAGATATTAGCTAGTCCAGGACTGTCAAATGATCTGGCTCAGCTTAAAGAGTTTTAGTAGCAGGTTCTTTGAGGCGGGATCACTTCTGCCTGAGCTGGGTTAATGGCTCGTTACAGCAGCAGTTGTGCTGTCAGAGCTCAGGGCTGATAACCAAACACCGCTACCCAGAACAGTTGCATTTGGAGCAGCCCTTCTGACCCTGAGATGACTGACACAAATTCATAGGAATTCACATCCAGTGATTCTCAGAAATATGCTGGTGCCTTGACCCTGTGCCAAGAGATTCTGCTATTGCTGGCTTCAAGGTGAAGGTGTGTTAGAGGGACAACCACATACAGTTAGTTATTCACACCAATTCTGGCTCAGTGAGGTTTATGCTACATAAAACCATAACAGGAAGATATACCTGTACCAAGGGTAACAACAGTGGGTCAATGTCATGCACCTGTGCATGTATTTTCAAAACTGACAGGGCAAATACTTAAGCATGAAAGATGAGAGAATAGAAGGCTAAGAGGAGGATTTCCTCAGACTATAATAACATTTTTGGTTTTCAGATCTCCTTGATTGTCTCTTGGGACCCTTTGGATGGCTGAGAAGTTCTGTGCTGTACCTTGCTAGCCCTCACAAATACGGCAACAGCTCCCTAACAACTGGGGCCCATCTTTCAAGTTCTTGACTAAAGTCAGTAGGGATTTGTTCATGGGCTTCACATTTGGAGCCACAGACAGTTTATGAGTTGGCATTTGCTATCCAGACCCTTAATGGAAAAAATAATACCAAATCTCAGAGAGGATGATTAACAAGAACTGAGCTTGGTTTTGCTTCTCTTCATGGGCCTTTGTCTTTTACTTCAGGAGATGTCAGATCTCTTGCAGAAATAAAATCAATAAATCCACTGCAGTTTCACATTATCATTTTTCCAGAAAACAACCATGCCATGAAAAAGGCACATCCAACTTCAGACTGACAACACAGGAGTAAAGCCATAAATGGGTTTGGCCCTTAGTTTCTTGCTGGTATGATTATTTATTTGCATTATAAGGCCACTTCTAGGCCATGGTGACCAGAGAACTAAGCAGGGAAAATGCTGAACATGGATGTAGTAAAGCCTGTCTGTTCCCCAGGATGTGTTGGTAAGATAAATTGCTGTTCTACAGTAATAGAACCCTGAGTATCTATTTCATCCTGTTTAAACTATATCTGAATAAGATTGAATGAAAATGTCACAAAACCACTGTGTGGTTAGAGACCAACTGATTATTAAGAATGTGTGTAGTATCATTGTTAAGTTTAAAAACATTTCTAATCGTCCTTTGGTATCTAATTATTGTATAATAACACTTATTAAATTTAAATGAAATGAGACGCACAATTTAAACAAACCCCAGTGAAAAAAACCAGCCAAATTACCTCCTCCTCCCCCCAAAAATAAATCACATCAAATAAAATCTAAACCCAAATCATTTTGAATTAACAGCTGTTCACTAAGATTTTGACTGAAATAAAATGGTCTTGGTTGCTCAATTGCTACAGTTATGGGGTTCTTTCATGCTGCAGGTGCCTGATTGAGATACCCTTTGGTGAGTAAGTCATTGTGTTCTGGTTGTCTACAAAAGCCATCTCGGATGGACTATTTGTTAGCAATAAAAATATTAACTTGTTTCTCCGGTTTCATCTAAAGTTGCAAAACTCCACAGGTGAAAGGAAGGAGTGTTCGACAGCCTTGGGGGAAATAGATGCATTAGGATAAGCTCAGAAAGTGTTTTTTCATCCTTTTTCACCCCCTTCTGCCTATCTTCCCAATGTTTCCAAGAGTCCTGTAAAAAAGGGATGATCTGATACCTAGAATAACCTCCATCTATTTAGATGTGGCGTACACCGTCTAGATTATCCACAGAACTCTCTCTAAAGCAGTCCTGGAGGGGAAAGTGCCCCAGTCTGCACCGGGAGTGGCACTAGCCAGGTGACAGGGACCCTTTCACGAGCAGGGTACAGTAACACAGCGCTGTGCTCTGCCCTTGGTTACACCAGCACTCAACTCTTGGACACACCAGTATCTTAAAACACGAGGCCACCCACAGCCGAATTGAGCCCCAAATGGAAGCCGTGCACAAACGCGGGGCTGAGCAGGGGCTGTGCAGCTCTCAGGTGAGAAATCGTTCCACCCAAATGGACCATGAACGTAAACACTGCCTAACGAGAGCGGTACAGATTGGGCCATTAAAGGCAAGGCAGAGATGAATGGAAATGCCTGAGCAGGAACATAAAACAGACCAATTTCTGCCACTAAGTAGGAGTGGGAGTATAACAGTCCTTGTTATAGAGTTGCTGGCAGTGATGTTATTGTTAAGGCTGAAAAAGATGTTTCGTTCCAAATCTCTCTTTTCACTTGTAAAACAGTAAGATTTTGAGCTGAATCCTTCACTTCAAAGGTAGCCACTGTAACTGCTTAACAAGGGAGAAACATGAGATGGATGAGAAGGAAAAAAACCGAATGGTTTAGCAAATGTTGTACAGAACTCAGCCCGGGATAAAGGTGAGATTTTGGTTCCACTGAAGTTCAGAGCTTGTGCCTTTTGCAGATTTGCCCCAACACAATAAGCCAAGACAGAAACAACTAGAGCATAACCCAATTACAGCTAAGATCAGAGCCAGGACAGCAGGCATTTCATAAGAGAGGCCAGGTGAGATGACAGCCAATTCCAGACAGAATGGAAAAGAGGGGAAACCGTAGGAAGTGCTATCTGTAATGCAAAGCCTGGAAGTGGAAGCCTGGTGATTAGAGTAAAGCAGACTTTCAGCTGTAGAAAATAAACACCTCTACAAAGATCTTTGACTCCCGATTATCCTTTTGTTTTATACAGACTTATCCAGAAAAACAAACTTGAGTAAAAATAGGAGGGGATTTTGTTGGTTTTGAAGAAGCTTAGAATTGATTTATGATTTTATCCATCAATAAGGAGTTTTGATTCATCAGTTCTGTTTGTGAGTTCCAAGGAAGCTAACTCATGGCTTGGTTTAAGAACACGATTTGGTTCCTAAAAATTCCTGACTGCTTCCACTGGTCTTCTCAGGCTGAGAGAAATTCTGAGGAAGGGGAGAGAAGAGCTGAGCAGAGGATTTTCAAGTTTGAACATTTGTCTTTGTTATGATCAGAAATGAAACCTGAAATTTTCAATGAAGGAAAATTTGTACAACATGGGAAATAGTTTCAGTGCAAAATTGAAACAATAATTCTAACATGGCCTTTTAGAATTTGACCTTTTTATCTCTTAACAACATTCAAATATAATACAGAATTTGAATATTTGAAATGAAAAGTAATTTCAACATTTGAAATTTCCACTTTTTGCTCTGAAAATGTCAAACCAGGATATTTCAACTTTCTGGGAACTTTTTTCCCCTCCCAGTTTCATTTGAAAATGAGAACTTTCAGCTTGGATTCTCATGAATCACAGGACAACTCAGCAGAAAAGGCAAAGCTGATGAACTATTCCATGATCAAGCTGAGCCATTTATTTCTTACTCTGCTAACCAATACCATTTATATTTGACAGGTTGTGGGTACTTTAAAAATATTTTTGTTATTCGCATGACTATTCAGGTGTTTAGGCTGAAAATTGTCACCTGTTTATGAGGGAGAAACAGTGGTGATAACCTTTGCAAATGCTTTGACTAAACCCAATGGGACTGTGATGCAAAACAAGTGAGAGAACTCAATTTCTCCCACACTCACAGATCATTTGCCCAGTTCTGCCCTGGAACTCCGAGGTGCTACATTTGCTCCTCAATCCAGCCCTGCCTCCTGGACAACTGCTGGCCAATGGTGTGGGCTCAATTCCTCTTCCTCTAAAACAGAGCTAATAATTCTACCCACATTTACAGATCATTGTGAGATGTCTGAGTGAAGAGAATTACAGAACAACTAAAAGTTATTATGTATCATGCATGTGTTTGTCCATAAATAATAAATTCCTGAAGCACACACAAGAAGTTCCCACTGTTATCTGCCTTTATAACAAATTCATAAGCAATAGCATCGTACATGGTTTCTCAGCTGTTCCTTTTCCAGTGGTAGGTTCCACTCAAGATCCAAATGCACCTCCCTCCTTATCTAAGTTTATATGGGTTTTGTTATTTTTAATATTTCAGAACGAAAACACCCATTTGTGAAAAGTTTAAAGAAAAAACCGTGTTGTTTCTAATCCTATACACTATTTTTTTCCTTGTGCTCCTTATTTCGAGCTCTTTTCCTGCTTATAATCAAGGAAACTGCCAAACCTAATCAATACCTCTCCCTGATGCCCAAGGTCTGTCAGGATTATCACAGGGTAGTTGTCAGACTAGCTGCTGCTTTGGTGGGGTTGGATCTGTGGTATCAACCCCAGCTGAAATGGCTGCCTGGGCTAATTTCCCTGTGTCTGTGCATCCTACCAGGGTTTTACACTGGAAATAAATTGTCACAGGGAGAATATTTAAATTCAGGAAACAAAATGTTCCCACTAATTCAATGTAGCCATCTCCTGCCTACTAAAAGTTATGAGTTATGTGTGAAGTAAAAAACCTCTCTGCTGCATGAGATAATGAGAAAACGGGAATTCTTTATTCATTGTACTTGTCCCTCTGCACATAACATTTGTATATCATGCCAGGACTAACCTGTGTCACTGCTCTTATAGCCACAGACCAGACTAAATGCCTGCCCTTCTCTGTTTTTACGTCATGATTCATATACTCTCTCTGCTCTTTCTGACTGCCTGCAATTACTTGTGACAAATGATTCTTCAGTGTACTGTCTGCTTTACCTTTTCAAAATGTTTCCATGGTTCACAGATAAGTCAGCTAGTGTACACTGTACTGTCTGGTGGGAAGTAAATCCCAGGACACACACAGGAACAGGTTCCACACCATTTTACTGGCAGAACTGCAGACATCCACCTCACTCAGCTGCAGCACAGGCGCTCTGGACCAGCCATGTAGCTCTGGTTACAGCTCTGGGGAGATGCCAAAGGAACAGACTGTTCCTTAGAGCTGCACTCCCCTAAGAACGGGAATCCTCGTTTCACAAGGAGCTTTAGATCATCCATAACAAAATATCTGGTCGATACAAAATCATTGTTTTGATATCTGCCATGAAAGAATGCCCAGCTGAATGTCCCCCACTGGTGTGCTTGTTCACCACATCTGTATCCAGAGGTGAGTGCTGCCCTGACTGAAACCTCTGAAAATCCAGGGGGGCTCATTCTGCTCAGCCTTCAGTTCCAGCAGTATCAGGGAAGCTCTACTGACCTCAGGGGATAGAAGTGCCAGGAGACTCAATCCATTGTCTCCTCCCGGAAGCACCAGAGCATGAATTCTGGCTTTTGATCCCCACCCTGCAATTCACACATATAATGAGTTTCAAACGTTTATCTGTTTTATCTGATGTGTTTATCTGATCCAACACAGTGGATCAAAATATGACATGAACACATACAGTGTTTTCTCATGGAAAATGATCTTCCTTTTGAAAGTGAAGCCTGTCAAGACTTCCTTCTTGGAACATCTTCCTTTTCTAGTTTATGTAGTGATGCAGATTTCGTTTTAAATATTTTTATGGCACTGTTGGCCCTTTTATTTATCATAAGTTGCTCCTTCATATTCCAGACCTTTTTTTCTTTAATAAATAGTAGGGGGTTTTCAAATTCAAAACCACTTCAACGTTTGGAACAATACAAGAAGTATTGCAGTGAATGGATTCAGCTGTGAACTGACAACAGCTTTAACACTGTATTTTGTCCTTAAATCATTCTCCTCTTGTCCTCTATCAAAGTCTGCCCTGTGTACACCTCTTCTTACTACGGCGATTTTGCTCAGTCAGACTCTTGCAAATCACAGAAACAGGATTCATTCTGCTGTGCTGCAAACATTTATTCTGGCCTTTTCCACACTCATTCCTCTGCACTAGCTGAAGCAGGAGTGTTGCCATCATTCAAACACTTCTTCCAGGGAGCCCTTCTGCCTGGCTCTGTGCTGTCTCCTCCTTGCTGCCTCCTTGCTTCTCCCCTCTAGGCTGGACCGTGAAGGTATTGGGAGTGAAAGGTGCTGCGACACTCCAGCACGTTTCCTGCTCAGGGGTGGTCCTTGGGCTGCCCACGCCCCCCTGTTTGGGAGGCTGTGTGCCTGCCTGCAGGGTGGACAGGTCTTTGGGCAGACACTTTGGGTTTATCTGGGCGGGCAGCACAAGGCTGCAGGTGACATCTGTTCTGCAGGAAGCCATCCCTGTGGGAGCGATGCTGGTGCACAGCCCCTTCCACCCGATTGCACCTGTTGGTCACCACGTGCCAAGGAAGAGGAGCAAAGCAGGAAGTGACTGTTCCCAGGCAGCTGTGCCAGCCCCTGGGATAAGCTGGAGGGGAACAGAGGCTTTGAGATCCCATGCTGTCACCACAATACATGGCACTGCAAAGGAACACAATTTTCGGGGCTTCTTCTTGCAAAACAGATGCAAAATGCTACCATCTGTTCATCGCTCCCATGACTGTGCAAGGTGAAGAAGAGAAAAAAAAAGCCTCCTTGTAAAAGCCACCTCCATCCAACCCAGAGGGCGACATGGGGCTGTGCCATGTAAGGGAAGGGCCATTGTCACAGCGGGTCTGATTTGCTGTGCAGACAGTCATTTTCAGTTCTGAAATATTCACTCACTCACTGGCACTTTAACCAAATAAATTCACTGGACCCCAGTAAGCACAGGGTTTATGGACGTGGCTGGTTCTGGAAGAGAGCAAGAGTCCAGTGCCAGGCCTTGGAATTACTTATACAGGGGGAAGAAGAGAGACAAAACATAAAACAGTGCTGATATGGTATCAGGCTTCTGCTTGGGCACCAGCCCCGAGCCCCAGCCAGCCAGCAACTCTGTGCTGTGATTGCTACATATGGTAAAACCTGGGTCATCTTCCCTTCACTGATTTTTTGGCAAGATAACAATAAGCATGGGCAGGTCTTCCCATGCTCCAGATGCACCTTCAGTTTGCCATTTAGGTGTACCCAGCAGGGCCACCAAGCTTCACATCCCCACAATTGTGCCTTTGGTTGGAGAGACAAAAAAAGAGCTTTGGTGGGAGAAAAACCCTAGAGAGAACCCACAGCACAAAATGTGGGAAACCAATGTTCTCCTAAATGTTTTCTCCTCTAGACACTGATATCCCTGCTCCTGCTTTGTCCACAGTACACGCCAGCCCAGCCAGTTGCTGCTGCAGTCACAGCTGACTGTGCTGCCTGCACACAAATCCCAAGCAGGGACAGAGGCTCTGGCATGGCAAATCCACTCAGGACACAGCACTACTCACGTTATTTGTTTTTATGGACAGGGACACCGAACCCAGACACTGAATTGTCAAGTGCCTCTTAGAATGCAAAATGCCACGCTAAGAAAAGAAAGAGAAAAGCAATTCAGAGAGAAGCAAAGGATGGAAATATCTATCATTCAACAACACTGACAAAAAACAAACCCTGGCAGCAGGCTCCTGTGCACTGCCTTGTTTATGCCAATGTTGGTTGCAGCTCCTGCTCGGATCAGAAGCACAACAAATTGTCTGTTTGCCTGACTCCAGCGGGCTCTGATAGCTACTGACCATGCTGACAGAGCCCATTGCCTGCATTTGAATGGGAACGATGGATAGGAGAAACAGCCACGCTTGAACACATACAAGATTGTTTTTAGAAATACAAGACTGTATTTACAAGTTCCAGCTTTTAAGGCCAGGGTATTTTATTTACTTTGCTGGTTTTTTAATAGTGGAAAAGCACGAGAGCAATCCATCTGCCTGAACTGGAAGCATCTTATAAATAAACAACAATAAAAAACAACACTTGAAATTCATTTCGCCCACTACTGTTTTCTCTGAGTTCCCCCCAGAATCTAAATCAACAAGAGATCAGACTGTAGTTTGTAAGTAAATTTCCTTCAACAGAAACAAACAAAAATAGACAAAGATACCCATCCTCCTCATACTTTATGCACAGTAATGCAAGTTATTTTCCACTCCATTTAGACTTTTCACCTTCCTTTCATTTACCCTGTTTTTTACAGTTCAATAAATATTTTTCCAAGCTCCACTTGCCAAACAAAAGAGTTTAGCTTCAGTGTTACTCCTCTGACAAATATCCTTATGGTGTTGCACATGTGAGCCATTGATAAACAAATTAAAATTCTGTCCCAGCTCAGAGCTCAGCTGGCCCATTTCATCCTGCAGTATGGGTTTGTAAAGGTCTGGGTGTCTGTCATCCTCCCCTAACCTTGTCTTTGTCAAAGGGATACAAAAGCCTGCACGCTCGGGGCCTTACGATACTGATTAGTGTGAGTGACAAAGTGGAGTAGCAAGTCCACTCAGCCCTTCATAATAAATCTATCAAAGAGTAATAGAATTCCATCAATTCTGCATCATCCCCGAGGGTCGCTGTGCTGGGATGGAAAGTGTGTTCCGCTGGGATTGTACAACTGTTATTATTCAATTACACTCTTTTCTTCCTAGTTAAAGACCATGATATCATTATCACTTAATGAATACATATAATTGGATCTGGACTCTATGTTTGGCTGATGAATACCACTCACTATTCATTCAGTCTCAGCTCATCTTCTGACCATTTATTATAGACTTTTGGCTGAAAACCATGATGACAAAGGGAATTTGAAATTAGCTGAGAATTCATTCAATGCTCAGTTAGACACAAAGGCAAAATACAATTCTGACACATAAATGAGGCTGAGACCACACAGAGAAGTTTTGCCTGGAGTTAAGAGCTGTTGATTTCTACATAAACACATCGAGGTCAGCACAAAGATATTTTTTAAGTCGGCTCTAAACTTTGCAAGCAATCAGAGATTCTGTCCCTCTCCTCCCCAAACAAACAAACAGAACTATCTCAAAGGTAAATACTAGATCTTTTAGGTTGGTACTTTATTTCCCAACGTAGGCAAAATATTAGCTTTAAAGATGTCATCTGAGGCCATTATGAGCTTTAATTCAGCCCTGCTAAGCCAAACACCGTTTTATGATTAAATAACATTTAAATCTGACAAAGCAAAAGTGCTTTCTATACAGTATATTTATTACACCTAATCTTGAGACCGTCATTAAGTTTCATCAAACAGTGTGCCCCCAAAGGAAACTGGCCCTCCTATTCATATTGTTGGGAGTAAATGTAGCATACCTCCTTTGGATCACTGGTGAACAGGCCACCTCATTAATCCTAGTTAGTAGATGCTGCTGGGCATGTGGAGCAGCCAAATCCAGATGCTACCCACAGAGCCTCTCCAGGCAGTTAGGGAATCACAGAGTACCACCTCAAGCCCTCCATACATCACTTCAAATTAAATTTACATTAAGTGCTACTCCATCAGAGCCGAGAGAAGCTGACATCTTTGGAAAATGCAGATGATAATCCATTAAATCCTATTATATACATGTCTTCTAATTTTACTTAAGCTCATGCATACCAAAGTGTGAGTTTGTGTTAAAAATTAAAGACCCTTTTACTAGAACAAAAGACTTTATGAACTGTTGACTTTGGGAGGGTTTATTACAGGATCAGGCTATTCTGTCAAGACAAGTAGACTTTTTTTCCCTGTAAAATTTCTGGTTAATCATTTGTTCCTGGGATCTTTTTTCAAATGCACAATGTGTCTTTGCTATTTCCATCTCCAGTTCTTTGTTCTCTCAAATAGAAGTGCAGCCTCTTTAACTTAATCAAATGTTATGAATGAAACAGTGGGACACATATTGTCTCTTTTTGCAATTAAGAAAATATTTGCTGGCAGCTTCCAAACTGGCAACAGTAAGAAGTTGCTATAAAATCATCACAGTGAAAAAGCTAAGGATTTAATTGCCCTATTACCACATATGTCAATCCCTTTATATTTTCCTAGTCCTTAGTCACAGTTACTTTTACTTTGATTAGCCTCTTCTAATTTCAGAGCATTGATCTTACTATTTTTGATTCAGGGTACTCAATATTTTTTGTTTAACTACAGTATTTTATGTTTATGTTTCCATCTGATTTACTTTTCTGCAAGACCTAAACTAAAATTGAAAATACACAGATTTTAGAAAAAGGTAATAATTATTTTATGTATTAGGCAAAGATATTATATGAAAACATATCAAGAAATAAAATACACACGTAGACATAGACACACACAATTAATTTCAAAGCTATTTATCAAACCTTTCAAAATCTAATCAGAGTTCGGGTTTCAGACTTAGATTGGCTTTACCTTTCAAGCCAGTTCTTTCAGAGAGTTTGACTGCATGTCTGTTTTACAGAATATTTCTGTACTATGTATGTATATACACATGCAGTAGAGATGTGTTGCCTTTTGGCTACTGTCAGCCTTTGGCAATTGAGAAGGGGCAGAAGTAAGTGTAGCACCACAAAATTCAAGTGAATTAACAAGCTGACTGAAGATTTTTGATGGAGTATTTCTGATTTATGCAAGCTGAGGATGTTTCCCTACATTATTTTCTGGAAATACAGAACTAACCTAGTTTTACACTATGGGTTGCTCCTTTTTTTGTCAGTCCAGAGTAGGCAGCACCTCAGTGAGCTGATACCACCTCTGGTACAACACCAGGTGCTGTGGCAATAGGCAGCAGCACACCCTGTATTGTCAGGTCAGCTCAGCTCACTGTGGCTTCAGCACAGGCACACTCTGATTTTGCAGTACTTTCTGAATGTTACAGATACAGACTCTGAGCAAGACTCACTGAGGATGGATCATAAAAAGAACACACAATTTGGAGGTGGCTCTCAAAAGAGGAGAAGTATTAATTGCTCTCAGAAACCTGTACTCACCAGTCTGACTGAAGAGTGGGCGAGCAGTGCTGAGGCTCTCCTACCAAGTGGGACATGTGACAAATAAAAAAGTGATGTCACCAATAATTAAAACTGCAGAGTTTTGGTTAATCTTCTTGCAAAGAGATTTGTGCATGTTACTCCCATTAAAACTACTAGGATCTGTTTCCATAAATTTCCATTCAGCAGGTTTATAGCATTACCCAAATTATTGCTCTATAATATACTCACACCCTATGATTTCAGAAGCTTCCTTTACCTCTGAACATCCCGAGCTCCAATTTTAATAAATCATTCCCATTAGGAAAATACCATACAACATCTACTATTTCAATTTTCTTATTTCTTTTTTATGAAACATGCATAAGTTGTTATTTGTTTGCATCTGATGGGTCGAATTTTGCTTTCAGAATAACCAGTAACTGGTAAATGAATTGGGAGATTGAAAAGCCAAAAGTGATATTAACTATCAGGTCATACTTAAGAATGAAAAGGAGTTCTGAAAGATGATACTGAGTACATAAACAAAGCAACATGCTGAATTTCATGTTAAAAATTATGGAGCACAATGTAGGATCATCCTTTATTTTTAATGTTTCAGACTGCCTCTTCCAGGTACTAGAAGGGAATCAGCCAGGCATGAGCAGAGTAGCACATACAACCCTGGCTCCTCTGTAGGACTCAGAGCCCTGCTCCAAGCCTGACCTCCACCCGAGGAGAACAGACACTGTAAGAGATTTCTAGAATCTGATATCTGACGTGTCTTGGGAAAACCATTGGGACTACCAAAAAAAAGGAAAAGGCCACACATTAAAAAAAAGTAAGGTGTCCATAGGGAATAGTCTACTGAGGGAATGCCAAGTACAACCAAAACTTACCTAATGCTGGTATCACTCCTGCACCTAAAAGAGGGACTTCAAAACAAAAATGGATCCTCAGGAAGAGACGGTATGGCCACTGATGACAAACATCTCTGGTGTAGCCCTGCTGACAGGTATGTATCCTGCCATTCCATGGAGTTCCCAAAAACCAAAAGAATTTTCAATCTAATCCTTCTAGAAAGTATAGCCATAAACTGAGTGCTCAGCTGAGCAACCCAAGGCTGGGTTGCCACAGTTTTCCAGCTGGCCTACAGGAGCTCCACAGCCATACTCCTTGTTCAGAGTAGATGCAATAAAACATTGTATAATTTGGGCTAATTTGAGGCCGAATAAGCCCCCTTAGTTTCCATTTGCCACAGAGCATGGATCTGCCTCCTGACTGCATCTGGCTTAGTCCCTGGTGCCCAGTAACAAATTGAGAATCCAGGCACTGAGTGCTCAGGACAGCTTGTGATGGCCAAAGTGGCCTTACATCATTATCTGTGTTGCAGGGAATACTTCTCTGCTCTGTGCTTGTTTAGCACCCAGAAAAACAGCTCATGTTAGAGTCTCTTCCTCATGCCCTTCCAGCTTGCCACCAGTTTACACAATTGCCTGCCAACTCCTTCTCCTTCTGTGACTTCCAGAGGGGCAGCTGAGTGTTATTATTTACATGCAGCACCAGTTGGAGAGGAAGCTGTCACAGAGGTCCCAAAGAACAGCCATGGTAGGTACACACAAACAGCAAGAGGCAGCCCTTGACCCCAATAACTTAGAGTCCAAATACACAAGACATGCAGGAGGTCAGAGAGGAAACAGAGGCACAAAGAAGTGACGTGATTCGCCTGCAGTCGCCTCGCAGATGATTGGCAGAGTCGGGATTAGACTCAGAGATCACTGAATCAATCCACTGACTAAACATACTGCTTCCCATTATTTCTTGGGAGGCAAACCAGGAAGAATGATCTCACTCTGCTAAGAGCCATTAAAAATAACAGCAGTACCAAGGGCAAGTTCAGAGCTTGCACATGATGTGCTGTGGATCAACCGGTGGAGAGTCTGCTCCCTCCACCACCATGTTTTGAATTGTCTTCACGGCAGGAATGATGGAGGACGGAGGAATGGCTGACAGTACCGAATAAAACTCCATGTAAATTCCCCTTATGAACATCTGATAAGTATTTATATGGGCATAAAGGGTTATTTATTTCCCCGTCCCCATGAATGATTTACATGCTACTCTCCATTTTTATAACGCACTTGCTCAGGCTCGAGCAGGAATGTACTCTGGCTCTTTTTCCAAAGAAATGACTGACACAGAACTGGAGCCAGGATGCTGGGTGGGGGTGGGAACATTTCCAGTGGTTTTAACTGTATTTCACAGTAGCCATTTTCCTCCCTCCCTTCCACTTGGACCGTTTTTTTCCCCTCCTGTCAATGAGTTTCATCTTCCCCGAAGTATCTGTAGTCTCCAAACTCTTTTCCTCATTCTGTAGGTAGAATAACCCTTTTTTTATGTGACACCTTTTAAGGATGAGATTCAGGAAAGAAATTGCAGAAGTTTAAATTATAATCACTCAGTGAATGCCACTGCAGTGCCTGGGAGGTTCCTCTGGTTCTTTAGCTCTCGCTCTGAGTCAAGCTGTGCCAGGATTGCCTCCAAGGGTTTTCCTGCCCAAGGGCCTGGGGTTAGATCTTTGTGGACTCTGTAATTCCACACCAAACTGAGCCTCAGAATTCCAGAATGATTAACTCTGAACCTAAATCCAGTTTTGTGGTTTACAAAGGGCAAAATCAAAGTCTGGATCAATTCCTCTTACAGAGTTTACAGTTCAGACAAATCTCAATATTTTTCCCTGAACTGGCTTCCTTCTCCCTGTCAGATGTGCATCCCAATAGTATAAAAAGTATTTAAACAGATACAATGAGAAATACTACAGATAGTGTTTATATGGGACTTCCAAGGCACTCGGCCTTCAAATTCCAGAAAGATGAGTGGGAGTTCAGCTTGAAGGAGCACTTTTTTTTTCCTGGATGGAGTCAAATGAAGCACTGAATACCTCACTTCCAGTAATACCAAATACAATAGATGCAATCCCACTCAGCTGTCAGTATTTGACATGAGCACATATTTGGAATGAGCACAGTAAATATGTTTACAAAGTGCTGAACAAAGAATTATCAAGTAAATTTCAAAGAAAATATTTTTAAAGAGGTCAAATTTATAAACCTTTGGCTTCATCATTTATTCTCTGACCCTTCATACTCAGCCCCCAGCACCTTAAGAAAATATGGCTACATTTTCCTCATTAAGAATACTATGGGAATCATCCAGAATGGAGTTTGATAATGTTTTCCATTTCTGTAACTGTGTTGCAGTATTAAATTATTTTCAAAGCAAGAGGGTCGCACTTGTAAGATGCATTCAATGACTAAAAAACCCCAAGGAAATTAAGATACAGAGGTATATATCAGATAGGAATTGTGTACACTACCTGTGTGTCAGCTTTCCTTGGCACGCCATTCAAACTCTTCTCATGTCAAAATGCCTCCAAAGGCTGACTCTGAAGCAAAAACATCAGCACAAATCTGAGGTTGTGCACCACCTGAAATGGGGAAACCAGAATTAAGGTCTTGTTGCCTGGATCCTTCATTGTGCAAATGTTTGTCCAACTTTCTGTGAAGTCAGAGTAGCCCCAAAAGCTATTCCCACTCATCACAGCCTCTTCTGTACATTTTACAGCTATTCCACAATCCTGGCTACCTCCACCAAACTGACTGCAATGGTTTCCTTACAGGATAAAGGTATGGGTGGGAGTTTGGAGTAGTGGTCAGCAGATGGTAGTCTAAGTTACTTCTGTTGTAGCTTCACTTCTGAGGAGGAGAATGTCCCCTCACACCCTTGTGCCTCACGCTGTGACTGCACAGTCAGCCTTCCACACTTGAACCCCAGAGCATCTGGGCTTGTTGAGGGACACCATCACTGTATGAACCTGCACGTTCAACCAGGCTCCATTTGCAACCCCTTCACCCTGGTACAGGCTGGGAAAACCCCCCTGGAGCAGCCATGGCTGGCTCGCCCCTCATGGACCCTCCGGCACCCACGATGGTGCCCCCCTCCTCTTAGCTCTGCTGAGCCTTCCTTCTTGCCTCCATCACCCACCACGGCGCTCACCTCCCTTCCGCTCTCCTCAACCTTCCTCCTTCCTCAAGGCACCCACTGTGAACTCACCTTGTCTCAGCTCCCCTCATGGCGCCCGCCTTCCCTCAGCACTCTTCACCTTCCTCCTCTCCTCATGGCACCCAACATGGCGCCCGCGTCCCCTCAACTCTCCTCACCTTCCTCCTCCCCTCCCCGCCTCCCACATGCCGCCTCCCTC
>VXBX01004721.1:149502-174432 GCA_013400415.1 Scytalopus superciliaris | reverse complement strand
CACCCCCCTCCCCCTCCCCCCCCCCCTCATGGCACCCAACATGGCGCCGCCTCCCCTCAGCTCTGCTGAGCCTTCTTTCTCCCCTCCAGCATTTGCCATGGCACTTACCTCCCCTCAGATTTCCTCCTCCCCTCATGGCACCCACCATGGTGCCCACTTCCCCTCCACTCTGCTAAGCCTCCCTCCCTCTTGGCACCCACCATGGTGCCTGCCTCCCCTCAAACTCTCCTCACCTTCCTCCTCCCCTCATGCCATCCAACATGGCGCCCTGTCCCCTCAACTCTCCTCACCTTCCTCCTCCCCTCATGCCATCCAACATGGCGCCCTGTCCCCTCAACTCTCCTCACCTTCCTCCTCCCCTCATGCCATCCAACATGGCGCCCTGTCCCCTCAACTCTCCTCACCTTCCTCCTCCCCTCATGCCATCCAACATGGCGCCCTGTCCCCTCAACTCTCCTCACCTTCCTCCTCCCCTCATGCCATCCAACATGGCGCCCTGTCCCCTCAACTCTCCTCACCTTCCTCCTCCCCTCATGCCATCCAACATGGCGCCCTGTCCCCTCAACTCTCCTCACCTTCCTCCTCCCCTCATGCCATCCAACATGGCGCCCTGTCCCCTCAACTCTCCTCACCTTCCTCCTCCCCTCATGCCATCCAACATGGCGCCCTGTCCCCTCAACTCTCCTCACCTTCCTCCTCCCCTCATGCCATCCAACATGGCGCCCTGTCCCCTCAACTCTCCTCACCTTCCTCCTCCCCTCATGCCATCCAACATGGCGCCCTGTCCCCTCAACTCTCCTCACCTTCCTCCTCCCCTCATGCCATCCAACATGGCGCCCTGTCCCCTCAACTCTCCTCACCTTCCTCCTCCCCTCATGCCATCCAACATGGCGCCCTGTCCCCTCAACTCTCCTCACCTTCCTCCTCCCCTCATGCCATCCAACATGGCGCCCTGTCCCCTCAACTCTCCTCACCTTCCTCCTCCCCTCATGCCATCCAACATGGCGCCCTGTCCCCTCAACTCTCCTCACCTTCCTCCTCCCCTCATGCCATCCAACATGGCGCCCTGTCCCCTCAACTCTCCTCACCTTCCTCCTCCCCTCATGCCATCCAACATGGCGCCCTGTCCCCTCAACTCTCCTCACCTTCCTCCTCCCCTCATGCCATCCAACATGGCGCCCTGTCCCCTCAACTCTCCTCACCTTCCTCCTCCCCTCATGCCATCCAACATGGCGCCCTGTCCCCTCAACTCTCCTCACCTTCCTCCTCCCCTCATGCCATCCAACATGGCGCCCTGTCCCCTCAACTCTCCTCACCTTCCTCCTCCCCTCATGCCATCCAACATGGCGCCCTGTCCCCTCAACTCTCCTCACCTTCCTCCTCCCCTCATGCCATCCAACATGGCGCCCTGTCCCCTCAACTCTCCTCACCTTCCTCCTCCCCTCATGCCATCCAACATGGCGCCCTGTCCCCTCAACTCTCCTCACCTTCCTCCTCCCCTCATGCCATCCAACATGGCGCCCTGTCCCCTCAACTCTCCTCACCTTCCTCCTCCCCTCATGCCATCCAACATGGCGCCCTGTCCCCTCAACTCTCCTCACCTTCCTCCTCCCCTCATGCCATCCAACATGGCGCCCTGTCCCCTCAACTCTCCTCACCTTCCTCCTCCCCTCATGCCATCCAACATGGCGCCCTGTCCCCTCAACTCTCCTCACCTTCCTCCTCCCCTCATGCCATCCAACATGGCGCCCTGTCCCCTCAACTCTCCTCACCTTCCTCCTCCCCTCATGCCATCCAACATGGCGCCCTGTCCCCTCAACTCTCCTCACCTTCCTCCTCCCCTCATGCCATCCAACATGGCGCCCTGTCCCCTCAACTCTCCTCACCTTCCTCCTCCCCTCATGCCATCCAACATGGCGCCCTGTCCCCTCAAACTCTCCTCACCTTCCTTTTCCCCTCCTGGCACCCACCATGGTGCCCACCTCCCCTCAGCTCCCCTCAGCCTTCCTGCTCCCCTCAGGACACCCAACATGGCACCCTGTCCCCTCAGCTCTCCTCACCTTCCTGCTCCCCTCATGGCACCCAACATGGCGCCGCCTCCCCTCAGCTCTGCTGAGCCTTCCTCCTTCCCTCACGCACCCACCATGGTGCCGCCTCCCCTCCACTCCCCTCACCTTCCAGTGCAGCCAGGCTGTGCGGGAACATCCCGCTGCTCCCCTTCTTGCACGGGAATGATCGGAGCAGAGTGATGGCAGCCTGAGATTGCCTGCGAGGGTCGCTTTTCTCCCACCTTCACTCTTTCCCGCTTACTTGTTTTCCTCCCTCACGCTCCCGTGCCCTCACGCTTTTGTGCCCTCACACTTTCCCGCCCTCACCTTTTCCCGCCCTCACCTTTTCCCGCCCTCACTCTTTCCCTCCTGCTGCCTCACGAGTCCCCGGGGTGGGCATGGAGAAGGGCTCATCCGGTGCCATCCCTGCCCCGGGACCGCACGCTGGGGCAGAAATCATTTGGAGCAACATTCCTTGGGACGGGACCTCCTCCCCTCATCTTATTCCTGTTCCCGCACCATCTCCGTGGGGTTTTATCCCATTAAACTCAGTGGATTCCCGGTTACAGTGACAGCGGTGCCCGGGGCTCCGGAGTTGTTGCTGTGCTTTTCCTGATGGAGCAAAGCCATGCAGGTCCATGGGCTTAAACTCATGGGATACCCTGAGCTGGAAGGCACCCACGAGGAGCATCGAGTCGGATTCCTTTCCCTGCATGGGGCATCCCAGCAATCCCACCCTGCCCCCGAGCTCTCCCAACCCAGTGTCCAGTGGCCCCGGCAGGGACAGCATCAATTGTGGCGCTGCAAAAAGCCACCACTGATCGTTCCGGCCACGTCAGCAGCAGAATTTCCAAATTAAAAAAAAAAAACACCAAATAATCAAGGGGCTGCAAGCGGAAGAAATTGCAAATAGTCCCCCCTGTTGGTGCAAGGAGTCGGTTTTGCTGCTGCTGTGAGATTTTATTGCGAGCTTAATGTCCGCAGCGTCTATTACCATAACAAAAGTGAGGCCAAATTTCATGCTGGCAAAGACTTCTCTGAAATCTTTCCCGGCGTCTCCACCTTCCCCGGGCACCCCCAGCATGGGTTTGGTGGGTCAGCTTCCCTCGGCGACCCGCCCCTGCTAGCATTCCCTCACAAAACAAAAGGAGAAATTATCATAAACAAAGATTACATTTATTTTAACCCTCAGCTTTTCATCAACATTTAACCTTTATGGGGAATCAAATTATTTTTTTCTCCATGACTAAGAAAAATCTGGTGATATGTAATTAAAATAACAAAGAGGAGCCCCGTTCCGTACAAGCACAATTATGTTCGTGTGGTACCACTGTAATTGAAACACAGAAGATGTTTCAGTCTGTATTAAAAGAGAATTTCTTTCAGTGGGTTTCCTGAAGCTCATTAGATATTCCCTGGCCTATTCTCCTAAGTAATTAGATTTTAACAGGATTTTCAACAGATCAGAGCAATCTCTGTGGGTGCCAATAGGAGACTCTCCCTCTGGCCTTACCAGCAGGGCAGCGTGGATAAC
The DNA here is from genome assembly GCA_013400415.1 of Scytalopus superciliaris. Taxonomy (NCBI): domain Eukaryota; kingdom Metazoa; phylum Chordata; class Aves; order Passeriformes; family Rhinocryptidae; genus Scytalopus; species Scytalopus superciliaris. The sequence goes on along the minus strand of VXBX01004721.1, from coordinate 170,850 downwards.
ATCCAGGCTGGGAGTTAATAGGACAATTACTGGCCTCTTTCAAATGAGTTACATTAATGCACTTAAGCTAAATGGCTCTGCATATGATTAAATATTAACATCTGCAAAATATGAAATCATGATATGCAATCAAGTTTTGTTGTTTTAATTTCCCAAATGCCGGATTTCGGTGGTGTATGTAAATGTGCAGTGGATAGTGTACTCTAAACTTTCAAAACACAGATCAGCGCTGTTTGGGAATGGTTCTTCTGGAGCTACTAAGTTAAACATCTTAAAATAGCACAGGGCAAGGGGAAATTATTGGAAATTATATAAAAACTAGAAAAGGAAGAAAACCCAACCTTCATACTGAATGCCTCGAAGTGAGCCAGGTCACGATTTCCATTGCAAACAGAAGTCAAAGTTTTTTAAATTCAGTGCCTCAATACCTAACACTTTCCTGGCAGGAAGAAGACAAAGGATGAGGAAAAGGCTGAGGTACTGAATGACTTGCATGCCTCAGTTTTTCATGGCAAGACCAGTTGTCCTCCAGGTCCTCAGCCCTCTGAGCAGCACGACAGGGACAGGGACCAGAACGAAGCCTCCATAACCCAAGGCACACATTCCACTAGCCCAGGTTATTCCAAACCTCATCCAGCCTGGCCTTGAACACTTCCAGGGATGGGACACACAGAACTACTCTGGGTACCCTGTGCCAGTGCCCCACCACTCTCACAGCCAAGAATTCCTTCCCAATATCCCACCTATCCCTGCCCTCTGACAGTGGGAAGCCATTCCCTTTTGTCCAGTCCCTCCATCCTTTGTCCCCAGTCCCTCTGCAGCTCTTCTGAAGCCCCTTTAGGCACTGCAAGGGGCTCTCAGGTCTCTCTGGAACATTCCCTTCTCCAGGTGAGCCCCCCCCAGCACTCCCAGCCTGGCTCCAGAGCAGAGGGGCTCCAGCCCTGGGAGCATCTCCATGACCTCCTCTGGACTCCCACCAACTGGTCCCCATCCCTCCTCTGCTGGGGACCCCAGAGCTGGACTCGGCGCTCCAGGTGGGTCCCACCAGCCCAGAGCAGAAGGGGGAAATCACCCACCCTTGACCTGCTGGCCACAATTCCTTTGATGCAGCCCAGGGCTCGGTTGGATTCCTGTCCTACAGGACATCTATTTGTTGCTCTGCGTCTCTCACCCACCCACCAGACCCTGTGCCCTGCCCATGCTAACCCTGACCTCTGCTTGTACTTCTGCTGCCTGACTAAGTCCTTTCTACAAGTTTACTCAGTCACCCCAAGACACTCCAACCCTCCACAACACTCTCACAAAATCATCTGACAAGAGAAGTAAACAGAGATTTGATGTGGGCTGGAAACACACTCACTCTGCAACAACATGGACTGTGTACTCAAGGCCTCCATTACTTCCCCAAATTCTTGCTGTGTAGAAGGATTTCTTTTCTTTTCTATGAGTTTCTCCCTGTCAGAATTTCTAAATATCCCTTAGATTTCAAGACCAGCAGGACTGCACAGCACGGAGTCACTTCACTGTTCCATCTTGGGCTCCAAAAGTTAATAATACCAGCAATGTGGAGCACATTCTTCCCAAAGTACTCTGCAAATATGAAATAATTACTCACTGTGAGTCTGCTGTATGGCAGAGAAATATTACCCCTGTCTTTCAGCTGGGAAAATGGAGCAGAGGTTAAGACCCAAATCCTTCAGGCTCTTCATCCCCATGAAATCAAAAGTAAGGATCTGTTCTGAAGACGTGTGTCTAGCGCCCCAAAAATTGGTAGAGAGCTGGGATAAACACTAATTCCTGGGGTTTTAGCAGTGATTTTGGTCCAGCATAAACTGTCTCGTGCTTGACCAAATCCATGCCCTCTTGTTTCCATCCATGACTCAAATTTACCCTTTGTCATAACTACGAAGCACTGTGTGATGGAACTTCATTTGGGATAGTGCAGTGATGTCTCCAGACAACAGAAACAGCTACTCCTGCTGGGTGGTGAGGGCTGACAGCACGGTATCAGTTGTCTCAGTTTAAAATAAACACAGAACTACTTATCTTTAGGAAAAAACCCTGATTTCCTCTTTCTTTGCCCGAATTCCCCAGCCTTTCTAACCAGTTCCAGCCATGCCATGATCACAGTCCATGCTTCCAAGAGAGGGAACTCACCCCAGCTGCCTGGGGTGACAGCGCTGAGCTGTCACCATCTGCTCTCTGGAAACACTGCCACGAGAGCTGGCCATGCCATGGCAGCCTCCTCACAAATCTGATGGAGAGACACAAATGTTCACGTGGTGCTGCAGCTAACGATGGCAGCCCTTGGAACCAAGATGGAAAATATTAGTGTAGCAGCATGACGGGAATGGAAAACAAAAGAGAAAGCAGAGACACAAAATTGGAATATGGAACTCGGTAAACATGGAGATATTTTAGCCAACCATGTTATTATTAGCAACGTGCAGGCTTGTGATCGTCCAGGAGTTAAACCAGGCAGGCTCCCATGAAAAGCTTTATTATGAACTCCATGAAGAGTGGGGCAGATCAACGTCTACGGTTCAGCTTCTCTGACACTTCCCACCATACAAATCTGCCTTCAGTTGCCCCCAGCCTTGCCAGCCTTTGCCTGTTTGAGGTGAAATGTCCCATGATGACTGTCTGCCTCAAGCTGGAGGGAAAAAGAAAAGTCACATCTTCCTTAAAGCAAGGAGGAGGCAGAATATTTTCTTTTGACCACATTAAAAGGAATCTCACAACCATCTCATTGAGGAGATCTCACTTCAGTATGGTTTGTGCTTAAAATTTGGCTGGGAAGCTTCCGTTGCTTTTGGGAATGAACTCTTGACTCTGTCTGGGTTTGGTGAAGTTCATAAAAAAACCTCACTCAGAGGTCTTAGAGTTGTTTAACTACATCCTCTGAAGACTCTGCCTTCTGCACATGGCACATCTCCTCACAGCTCCCATCCCCTTGGAGCAAGCAAGAGAAGAGCAGCCCACAGCTTTGGCACTTGAGCTGGACTTCCCAGGCTCCCTCCTCCCTCAGGCCACTCTCTTCCCTGTGCTCTCAGCTCTTCCTCACAACATCCCAGCAGCACAGACCAAGCAAATGTAACCCTGGTGTGGAGGAAACAAGAGTCACACCCGGCAGTGAGGTGGCAAAGGCAGGAACCTGGATCAGGGAAACAGATGAAGGGACTAGGACTGGAAGAGAAAGGGATTTTCATCTGGGAAGAAAGGGAAAACTGCAACTGGAGAAGGCAGAGAGGAGCTCCAGACACTCAGGGGTGAGCAGAGTGTGCACACACGTTCAGATGCACTCCCTGCTTGCCACAGTGTGCACTGCACCAAGGGCTTGTTGTCTCCAAGTTTGTACTTCTTAGTTGCAGAAGCTGGAATCGTGCAGTTAGAGACTGGCTCTCTGTTCAGGCACAGACAGAGACAAATGGGAGTGACCAGAATAGCCCAAAACCACGCTTTTTCTAACTTCGGCATACTTGGATTGGCACTTCCCTCCAGGAATTTTTGGGTGCATTCATCTAGCCGTGTAAAGCCAGCTCAGTGCTTGTCCAGGCTCAGAGCACCACAGGGTCTCGCTCAGCAGAGCCCACATCCCGAGGCATGAGGGGAGGGACAGGGATTAGGCAGGAGAAAGTGCAGTTTGTGGGCACACTGATGTTGAAAGGCTTTGCTAAAACAGAAGGAGACTGCCAGAGCTTTGGAGTGAGGGGATCACACAGCACCTCGGGTCAGTGCATGGGACTCGGCTGCACCCCACCCCAGCTCTTGGGTCTGCCTCTAATATTCCAGCCAGGAATACCTGACCAGTGAGCTCGGTGTTTGCCAGCACTGAGCAAAACTTGCCTTGGGAGACAGTTCCTGAAGGGCTGAACCTCAGACCTGGGAGGACATTTGCTATAATACAGATGTACAGGTACATTTGTTTCATCCTCCCTTGGGCTCAGAGTTGTGCCCAGACAAGGCAGATGAAGGAGGAGAGTTCTTGCCCTCTGGGGACACCCCTTGCTCCCCCAAAGGCAGTTGAGATGAGGGAACACATCTGGGTGCACATCACATCTTCCCAATAAAGGTCCCCATGTTTCCTCCTGTGGTCTGGCCCAGCATGGCTTTTACAGGACTATCAGGGTGCTTTTATGAGATTCACCCCTTGCAATGGGCAGGTTTTTATTAGAAACACGCCTTCCCCTCTGTCATTTATGATAAATAATGTTTATTGATGTTCACTTCCTTCAGTGAAATAAAGTGTCAAACAGCACGTTGGTATTTGCCAATTTTCTTTTCACATTTCATGTTATGTGCTTTTTATGTTACATGCCTGATTAAAAATTTAAACATTGTCACCGTCAGTGCTAAAATACGTTGCCAGAGCATCTCTAATTATGCTTCCTTGTCTGCTCTGAGCAGGGACTGACATTTCTGGGTCAAGATGTGGTTGTTGATATGCAGCACGGGGAGTATCCGATAGCCACTTGCTGAAAAATAGCTCCTTCTCTCTGCCACAGTCATGGTGCACAATGCAGAGCAGGCACCCTGGGCATGCCAGTTCCTGCCTCGGGAGGTGTTACCCACTGCCTGCACATCCTTTTGGTTTGCTGGGGATTCACCCAAAGTAAAAAGAGCCAGCAAGGTGCCAGAGAAGGAATCCCTCTCACACAGCCGTGCCGGAGCAAAGGCGGGCAGGGGGCCCATCCTGCTCCCAGCACTGCCCTTGTTGAAGCCTTTAGGGAAGCTGATGGTGACCTGAGCTGAAGCCCAAACTTTGTTCATCCTCCTGGAGGTGCTCAAATTCCCCACAGCAGGAGATGCCAGCAGTACCCACGAGAGACAGGCCTTGGGAAGCATCATCCCCTTTTTTAGGGGGCCTTACTGTTTGGGCATCTTCCTTCAGCAGGTCCTTCCGTTTAGTTGTTCAGGAGAACACGGAAATATGAAATCATCCTCGAGTTTTTCTGCCTCTGCAGACACATCCAAACCAACACACCCATTGCCACTTGGTTAGGAAACATCTTGGAACGGATTTTTCAGCAAGAGTTTTTTAAGCCACGCCACGTGTGTTTGATTTAATGTTTTTGGCAGTTCAGTTTTCAAGTGCATTTTCTGGCACAGGCAGGAGCCCAGGCCGGTCTGCAAAAACCCACCTGAGTATGGAGCACGGCATCTGACAGCACAACTGACCTCCAGGAGGAGCCTTTGCACATATAAAAATGCCACCAGTGATACGCTTGGGTGGAAATATGGCCCTTAAAATATTTGCTGCATTTGCTTGCAGTGCTAACACACACAACACAGCCAAAAGAAGTCAGGTTTTCCAAAAGAATCAACATTCAGAAAATTCAGCTGTTCTCCTTGGGAGCCGCTGGTTGATGAACAGTTATGAAATGCAGCCATAATTTATTGTGAATGTTCAAATTAGTTAAAAGGTGGGATTATATATGGCTCAATGTTTCATCAGGAGTGTCCTTATTTGACCCGTTAAATGCACATTGTATGAAGACTGATACGTTCCAAGATATTATAAAAATCCTTCCCTGTTGTTGCCAGAATTTTCTTGCATTGTTATTTACTCTCAGAAAGTATTAACATTTTCCCTTTGGAAAGAAGAAGAGAATAAGAAATCTGAGGCTCCAAATTTAAAAGCAGACATTGAAATTCCTAGAGGCTTTACTCAGTTTCACATCGTTTTCTGAAAACAGTGGAATTATTCTTATTCTTATATACCATTTTGCATAGAACATCCTTAATTTGTGACCACTGCCCTGACTAGCACAGAGGCACTAAAGGCAAAAATGTGTCTGGCTAAAGGGAATTTGCAGCTTTAGCTCTGATGATCCTGGCTTAAAGTGCAAAAAAACCCCAAGACCAGTAAACCAGGGTCAAATTTGTGGCCTTAAGTATCGCAGATATTTGCTTAGGTAACTTCTTCCCTTTATATAAGTCGTGTTCTCATAGGGAACATTCCTGCAGAACATCAGGCTGGACCTGCCAAAGGGTCAGGCTGTGTCTGTGCAGACCTGAGCACGGCCCTGATGCCCCTGGGGACACTGACATGGGGGAACCATCAATCACAGCCTGGTCTGGCTCGGGAGGGACCTTAAAGCTCATCTCATTCCGTGCCCCTTGCACCAGACCAGGCTGCTCAGGAGGTGTGGAACAGTCAATCATAGAATCATAGAACCATAGAACCATAGAATCGATGGGGCTGGAAAAGCCCTCCAAGATCATCAAGTCCAACCCCAGTCCCTTTCCCAGCTCAGGGCACTCAGTGCCACGGCCAGTCTCAGCTTAAAAACCCCCAGGGATGGTGAATCCCCCCCCTCTCTGGGCAGGCCATTCCAATGCCTGAGCACTCTCTCTGCAAAGAATTCCTTTCTAATATCCAACTTAAATTTCCCCTGGCAGAGCTCAAGCCCCCTTGTCCTATTGCTGCCTGCCTGGGAGAAGAGACCAACCCCCCCCGGCTGTAACTCCCCTTCAGGTGGTTACAGAGAGTGATGGGGTCACCTCTGAGCCTCCTCTTCTCCAGCCCAAACCCCCCCAGCCCCCTCAGCCTCTCCCCACAGGGTTTGTGCCCCAGTCCCTTCCCCAGCCTCGTTGCCCTTCTCTGGCCCCGCTCCAGCCCCTCAAGATCTTTCCTGAGCTGAGGGTCCCAGAACTGGACACAACACTGAAGGTGTGGCCTCACCAGTGCAGAGTACAGGGGCAGGATCACTGCCCTGCTGCTGCTGGCCATGCTATTTCGGATGCAGGCCAGGATAGCATTGGCCTTCTTGGCCACCTGGGCACACTGTTGGCTCGTGTTGGACTTTCTGTCAACCAGTACCCCCCGGTCCCTTCCTGCCTGGCTGCTCTCCAGCCACTCTGTCCCCAATGCCACATCCCTGTTCCCCACAACACAACCATTACAGTGACAAACAGAACTGCAGGGCCAGCAGCAGCACTGGAAAATAAATAAAGAAATAAAATCTATTTTAGTGGTTTAGTCCAATAGAAAACAATCAGCACAAACAGAGAAATCCAAATATGCAAAAGGTTTCACCAGGAGGAGCACAGCATGGCCAGACACAGGGGCTGGGCACTGGCTGTCACTGCAACACCAGGCTCGAGGCACTGCTGGGAATCCTGTCCAAGAGCCTGAGCTCCAGCCCTGAACTCAGAAACCTGTTATCCCTAACGAGGATGGGAGCCATCCTGCAATAGCTGCAATAAACATTCGTTCAAACAAAAAGAGAAGTGAGATTAGGAAACACGCAATATGTCCCGGCATTAGCGGGAAACCTATTCGTGCCATCTATTTTGGAAAAATTATTGAAGAACAGTTCATCCATGTGAAAATATTAGCACTGTAATTCTGTCAAGGTCAGCGAGACCTAGAGGTTTGCTGAGAAATCACCTTCATTTCACCAGGTAAATAAAGAACTCGTTTTTCAAAGGAGCCTATTGAAGAAGGCACTCCATAGCAACAGTTAAATTATGAATACAGCACATATGTTCCATATCATATCATTTACAGCACACTTTAGCATAGACATAATGCTTAGTAACAAACTACAATACCATTCACAAAATGCATTTAAATAGCATAATTTAGTTCATTAAATTCAGTCATTTACAGTAAATCAAAATTATCACAGGAATTGAGGAGAGTACACAGTTGTTTGTTTGAATAGTTAAGCTAGGGAAGTCAATTCCTTTTTGAAGGTCAAGGACACAGTTGTTTCCATTTTCTGCTGTAAAAAAGATACAGCCTGTGTCATAAGATAATTTAGTATCATCTGAATGTGATCAAGTCCTTTCCCCCTGCTTGTTCTGTATTATATAACCAGCGTGCCTAAAATATGTCTAAGTCAAGAAAGCGCTTTATGTATAATGTTATCAAATTAGACTTCTTTTTCTTTTACGGACTGAATGGATGTGATTCTGGCTTTTTAAAAGGATTTAGTCTTGCAAATCTGCAGCCTATTACTTGGAAGCAAAGATGTATGTTTTCCCCTAGTCCAGCCATCAATTGCTTGGCCTGTGGAAATATTATTATAAAAGAAAAGTGGGTTTTTCGGAGCCTTTCTGAGTGATACATTCTGGCTTTTGCCACGGGAGGGGCAGTGAGTGCCTGTGTGTGTGTGTGGTGCTGGCAAGGGGCTGGGTGTAGAAATGGCTTTGCAGCACAGGGAGCTCGGGGTGAATCACCAGATCCCTCTGGGAGCTCCTGAGGTTTAAGGCCTCCTGCAGTTTCTTGGGAATCAGGGAGAGAAAGGCAGAAGGGGAAGGTGTGGTGCATCCATGTGCCAGCCCTGCCACGCTCTGCACCACCCAGGTGCCCAAAATCCTCCCCGGGGCACCCAGGCCAGGCAGCTCTGCATAGTTGGCAGAGCTGAGGGATATAGTCCCTTCCTAATGGCTCTGCTGCAGGGATGGAGGTGAGGGCAGGACCAGGAATTTGGTCCCAGTGGAATATAAAGCTGGAATATAGAACTGCAAGGACCCCTCAGTCCCTCAGGCACACACCTTCATCCTTGTTTCAACTCCAGCAACACTTTCAGAGGAATGGACACTCCTAACTTTAAGATGACCATCAGAAGGAACAAGCCACGTGACCTTTTGTTGAATTGCTTCCCACATTTAAAAAAAAAAAAAGAAGCTCTGTTTTTCACTCTGAATTTGCCAAGAGTCTTCTTGCACCTCCCTGTTGTGTCATCTTATTGATACAGACCGAAAAGACCACAGCAAAAGTTCTCTTGTCTTTGTAGAAACATCAAGCCTTCCTCACCTGCTCTAGGTTTTGCTCAGTAGGGTCCTTTACCCAGGAAGACACTTTTCTTTCCCTTTAAATAATTCCCATGACCAAAATCACTTCCAGGAACTGAGACCTACCTCTGGTAGGTCTTCTCTCCCAGGCAAAATTTTGGATACAATGGAGATGCCTCTGGGAAAACGAGTAAGTTATCATTTCCCACCAGTGAGCTATCCAAGCACCTTAAAGTGCTAATTAAGTCTCATGTCACCCTGGTGAAAGAGGGAAGGGCTTGGGTTGGATGTTTAATTAATGATTGCACAGTGTCTTGTATGACTGTGTGAGTCCAGCCTTCATTGTGCTTTTTGGGTACTGATGGCAGCCTGGCTGGAGCAACACAGAGCATGGTCTGCACTTCTCAGCTCAGCCCAGTCCCACATTGTCTTGCCAGAGCTCCCCTCTCCGGAGCAGGGTTCCCCAGGAGGGCTGGGAATTGGGCAGCAGCCCCCCAGCACCACAGCAGTGTCGGAGCATCTCAAACTGCCCCGGAGTGTTTGCTCGGAGCTCTCCCCATCCCCACTCACATCAAGCACCGCCCCGGGGGCAGTGCCTCTTCCCATGGAGGGCACAAGGAGCACAACAGCCACCACTTGGCAGCCGAGGGCTGAGCCTGCTTCAGTGGAACACCCTGGGGAAAGCCTGGGAATAGCCAGGCAAGCAGCCAGCCAGCACAGGGAGGGACAATTAGGGCCCAAACACGAATGAATTATGCCAGAAAGAGCAAATTGCTTGTTGACACTGGTACACAACAAAGAGAGAGAAGAAGGGAATGTTCTTAAGACAAATAACCTTCTCCATCTTGCTGGGCACAGGGGGAAAAGCACAAAGGACACAGATGGCAGGACAAATCCTGTGCAGCACACGCTGCCAGCACAGCTGTCCTGGGACTGTGAGGGAACAACCCTCTCAGGGACTACCCCGGGCACCGAGGAAGCACCAAGAGGGCTCATTAGAGTCAAAATGCCAAAGTTTTCAAAGGGCAGAGCTGTGAGCCAAAGGTTGGTGCTGCACAAATGTGTCTGGGCACAGCTGGAGCCTCCTCTCCTTGCCTGGAGGAGGGAGCAGGGCACCAGCAGCTCCAGTGAGGGGTGCACTGCAGAGCCACTGAGGATCTTTCTCAATTTGTTAGCTTTTAAGCCAACATCTGGAAAAGCAGACTGTTAGCTGTCTCTTACGGGGGGGGGACTAAACCTCAGACCTCTGCAGAGGAGGATGTCGCTCCCCTGGGAGTGTCCAAGGCCAGGCTGGATGGGGCTGGGAGCAACCTGGGCTGGTGGGAGGTGTCCCTGCCCACGGCAGGAGGTGGCACTGGGTGAGCCTTAAGGCTCCTTCCAAGCCAAACTATTCTGTGATTGCATGAAACCAGCTTGGGGGAGATGGGAAAGGAAACTGAGCCAGTGGTGCAGATTGTGGAGTTGTTGTTTGTATTGGCTTTGCCCAGGGAACCCACAGCAGGGCAGAGCTCACCTGGGGAGGTGCAAGACCTTCTCACATGCACAAAACCCCTGCACACAACAGCAGAACAAGCACATACAGACAGAGTTTCCAGTATTTCCCACCTCCACCTGCAGAAGAGGATAGTCCCAGTTCAATCCTACATTAGTCACTGACCCCTGGGCACTTGTCCTGTGCACAAACTGTGCCAGAGGACACAAAGTGGCCTGGTTTACAGCTTGGGTCACTGTGCATATCTCGTTTGGGTGCCAAACCCAAATTTTAGCTGCATCCTGCACTGCAGGGGGCAGGGCTGAGCTATGAGTACCTGTAATGGGATGCTTGGAATGTAAACAACTGTGTATCCACCTGGACACAGGTATCAGACATTGAAGTCACTGAGAAAAAAAAGGCACATTGCCTTACGCTGTCCAGCTCCTTCAGGCAAAGATGGGATGCATCTGTCCAGCAAAAACAAATGTGTTAAGCCAGGACTAATTTTAGCACTGATTTTACTGCACAAAAAGTTGGGTTAGTTATAACTCCACTTTCCTGCTTTGGAGTATTTCCTATACAACACTTTCTTGAAATAGATTCAAATCATTTCACTGAAAAGGCAGGATCTTTACTCGTTTTATAGATGTGGAAACTGAGGCAGGAGAAGAAAACAGCTACTTTTTCCTGGCAATGTGAATCCCAGGGAAACTCCAGCTTCCAGTCTCCCAGGCTTCTGCTAACTGGTCTGGAAATTGCACAAAATCATTAACTCATCCTTGAAAACTTTTCATGATAGATTGTAACTATTCAGTCTGTCATCTCCAGAGCCTGCCTCTCACAGGAGTTATGGCCATGTACCTGAGGGCTGCCACTGTGGAATAGCAGAGGGATACATCACATCAGCTGCCAGGCAGTGCCTGCTGTGGCTCTGCCTGGGTGCTGCCAGCTCCTATTGGTACTGGCACTGCCACTGTCCTTACCTTAACACTACGGGGTTCATTTGGCACCAAAACTGTGTTTAAGACTTCACAGTGGGACTGGAAAGCAGCGAGCTCAGGGGGAAATTCCAGCCCCACTTGGAGGTGATTATCAATCTTTCCTCGCCCGTTCAGACACTGTACTGAGGCTGCTGTGTTGGACCAGGATTTTATCTTTCATTTCCACTTTTCTTGTCTGGATGGGCTTCAGCCAGTCTTTGAGAGGAGGGGGGTCAGAGCTGAGCACTGACAAAGAGCCTCATTCACAAGCCCCACGTGCAACTTCCCCCGGCACCCCGGAAGCGACTGTGCTGTGGCAGGAGAAACTTGGACTCCAGACAAACTCCAGATTTGCCCTGCAGGGCCCATTCCCTGAGGACACCCTGTCTGCACCTCCAAGCACTGCTCTGCCTCTGACACGGGCTTGCTCCTCTGCTGGAGCTCAGAGACCTCAGGCAGGAGCTGTCACGAGCCATCTGCCAGCACTGTTATTATTTATTAAAAAGGCTTTGCTTCCTTCCAAAAAACTGTCTCAGGTGAAGTCAAAGGACTCTGAGCCAACCTCACCAAGTGTTTCTTGGTTTATGTGTTGATGTTGAGTTTGGGAGCTGAACACAAGAATGGGTTACCTGTGCCTGGCATGCCAGAATTTCACACCCCAGGGGTTGGGGAGGGCTTGGGAGCAGAAAGCAGGTGGGTGCCCTTGTCCCTATAGTCTTGCCCTTATAGCTGTGCCCCTACAGCCCCCTGTAGAGCCCCTATCAGTGCCCACACCCCTGGGGACAGCCCAAACTCACCCTTCCAGCAAGTCCTGCCTTCCCCTGTGGGAAGCGCCGGGCAGGACCATCGTGGCCAAGGGACTGGTGTGTGTTTGCAAAGCTGGCAACGATTTGGCACATCCCACAGGATTGAAGGAGTTTTGGTCCAGCCACCACAGGGGTGGGTTTTGGCAGGGCACAGAGAGAGTCCTCAGGGCAAGCCAAATCCTTCTGTGCAGAGAGGTGGCACCAGGGACAGTGAAATGTATTTATGTCCCAATTTAAGGGCACAGCACTCCTTCTGTTCCTCTGGAGCTGAGTGGGGTTTGTTGGGTAGGCACCAGCCTCAGGGGTCCATCCAACACAGAGACCAAACAGCAACATGAGCAGACTGAGAACAGGCCTCCTGGTCAAAGCAAGCCCACCCAAACCCAGCCTGCAGCAGACCTTCCCCATGGAAAGGTGGGGATACACACCCAGCTGGGGGATGTGCAGCCCAGACCTTGCAGCAGCTGCAGACCCTTGCAGCAAAAAAAGGTCATCCACGGCACCAAAATCCCTCTGGTGGTTTCTCTTTCTCACCCCCGCACTGACAGAAACCCTGGAGCAGCTGGAAGTCGGAGCCAGGCAATGGAAAACGAGGAGGAAGAGCAATGTAAGGCAAAGTGTGGGGCCATCCACGGTGGTGTCCCCACCAGCACATGGGCACGAGCTGGCCGTGGGTGGCACAGGCAGGGCCAGGCTGGCACAAAGCTCAGCACCCAGACAAAGGTTTCCTGCAGCAACAAACCTGTTGGAGGAATGAACGAGCTGCAGGATTATGCTTTGGGAACGTCTCCACCATGGCAAAAGGATCCGCCGTACCTGCTGATTAGGGTTATATTACAATGTGGCTTTTAAGGCTCACTGTGCTGAATAAAAATTTAGGCAATTAGTGATCTTATTTCTTAGGAAGAACTGCTTGCTATTGTATATTAATACAGCTTTTGCTCAATTAAAATTGTTCGCAGTCAGCAAAAACAATTTCTGCACTGTAATGAAATAATGAAATAATTATATGCAAGGGAGGACTTCTGATCTTTTTAATTATTCTATTCTTCATTTTTAAAGGGGCTATTCGAAAACGCACTCTTGTAATTGATTGCTATAAATCAGTCAGGAGCATTCTAAGGATCATAAATATTCTAACTTTTAAAAGACAAAGAAATGCTAAATATTCAATGAAATCCTTCAATATTCAGGAAATTTAATCTAGGGTAAAAGGATAGACTGCTCTTTTGAAAATAAAAAGTAAATTTGTTGTCCTGTGAAAAATGAAATATCCTGAATGTCAGTAACAGAAATGGAATTAACAAGAGATCTTTTTATTGTTTTTTAAGGTCATTAGGCTGTGAATTCTATAATTATGGAAATTGTCAGTCCAGTTCTGTGGAGTGTTTGCTCCCATCCATAAGGTATTGGAATGTTCAATCAGTCTCTCTCGTGGGAAAGTTAGGTCATAACTGTAAGTGTACCAGCAAAATTGAATTAAGCAAAGAGATTTCATTAGTATTTATAGCCAGAAGGCATCTGTAAAAGTACAGGGCAAAGAAGTTATGTGGAAGTCAAAGGAGAAAAAAAAATGGGTTTCTGGTGACAAAGGCGAATGTGAAAGAGATATAAGTGTATAATGAATAAGAGCTATTGAGCGCTGCTCCAAGGAGGGAGTTGCAGAGATGTCAAATATTGATTTTCTTGTGTATGCCTTTGGACTACATATGTAATTGTTTGGATTTGCTGTCTTCATGATACAACAATATTTGTTGTTGAAGGTTAAAAAGCAGAGTGTGAAACAACCCAAAAAAGAGTCTGCGACGTGTCAGAGAATTGCAATAATCCCACAAGGAGGATTGCTCGGGCAGAGACTGTACTTTGGAGCAAATAAACACTTGCATGACAGTCAAAAACATTTGTCTTTCAAAATGTGGCTCCTGCTGCTGCAGAAACACCCACTGTGTGCAGGGCCATCGAGTCGCGGTGCATTTATCCCTGGAAAACACACAACTTGCTTCCAACGAGTTTCTCTGACTTTTTATACTGTGAGAACACTCCGGGATTGAGTAACTACATTCAGAGGGCTGCATGTGCCCTTGTGTGTGCTCTCTGTGTGCGCACACTGAGCAACACAATCCTGGTGCCTCTCTGGGTCTTAAAGCAGAACTGAGAATACATTCCCCGATGCTGATTAATGTCCTAATGCAATAAACCTGCTGGAGTATTCTCCTCCTGAAGAAACAAGTGCTCAAGTCACCTCAAAAGTCAGTCTGGTCTCCAACAGTTGCGTGATGCTGGTGTGGAAGTTCTTGATGTTCCTGCACAGATGGGATTTGTGCCTGTCTGAGGTGACATATCATGTGTGACATTTTCCACGCGTGAGCCCCCCCTTATGCTGGGCATGCTCAGCACTCCAAACTCCACTGGTGCTGGTGGGAACTTTGTCCCCAGCCCCACTGGGGCGTGGATTTCAATGAGAGAATCCCTCGGAATTCCTGAAGAGCTGAAGGCAAAGGGTGTTCCTGCAAAGTCGGAGACAACCCAAATGTCAGAGCCCAGCCAAGATAGTCAATCTCCTTTTGGGTCCTCCAGTCGGGGGGTGGGGTCGTCATTTTCAGAACCTGACAGAGTCTGACAACCAGGGAATAACAAACAATTCCCAGTGAGGAGCCGTTTGGAACAACCCCAAATCCCAGCTGTAAACAAGAATAAGAACGGAATCAAACCCCAGGTCTGTGCCAGAGCTCCCCGTGCTCTCCATGGGGCTGGAAGTTCACCCAGCACCTCTACAAGCTGGGAAGGAGCAAAACCCTCAGGGATCCCAGGGGAAGTTGCAGTTCTCCTTAACTTGTCTAGCTGCAAAATTCTCTCAGGGGTGACAATCCCACCTTTTCCCAATCCAGGGATGCATCTTGCTGGCTATTTCCTTGCTCCTGCCCTGCTAAGGGCATGCAGGCACCTCAGCTTCCATCCTGGTCACTGTTGCAGAGCCATCCACAGCCACAACAGTGGGGGAACCAGGAATTCAGCCTCCTCCTGTGCGGTAACTGAGCATTTATTCCCACTCAGCAGAGAAAATTTGGGATGTTTTGCCCTGACTGTGTTTCATCTGGAGCAGTTTTACTCTGCCACCCTCGTGGTGTATCTCTGTTAACTCTGTTGCAGCACCAGTTAGATGGGATTACAGCACAGAGGGGTGGGATTACAGCACAGAGGCATCAAGTGATTTTCCCAGGGCCATATGATAGGAAAACCAGGCATTAGAACACAACAACTCTGAAATCCAAATCTGTACAAACTCCCCTAGGCTATGCTGCAGTATTTCCCCCCAAATTCAGCAAATCATCCTTAAGAACTCATTTTGAGAAGATCCATTTCCTCCCTAGGAAAGGCTAATCACAAAATAAATGTATATTCTTTTAATCTTAGGTGAAAATTCTTTGTAATAAGGTATGATTGACACCAATTTCTGTGAAAATAGTGTTCCAAACCTGCCAAACTGGGAAACTGCTTGATTTTGCAAACACCCCCAAGAGTGCAGGGCAGGACAGTGCTGTCCCTTCTCCCAAATCCTGCTGCCAGGAGGAAAGGGGCTGGAAGTTTTTGGAGCCCTGCTGTCAGAGCACAATGTTGCCTAAGCAAGCATTAAGAGATTATGGTAATAATAGGTGTGCTTACTCCAAATAAAAGGTTTCATTAATCAAGCCATACCGAGATAAACCTGTCAGTGGACAGAGGAAACTAGAAATCAAACGCTGTGAAAGTTCTGACAGATTGTTAAATAGAAACCCTTTAAAACTGAATTTAATTTACTGTGATATTACAGATATTTATGCATCAATAGGCAAGTGCAGATTGAGTTCGGAGGTCAGCTCTGGTGCTTGAAAAATAAACGTGCAGAATGAAACAGAAGGTGACAGTTACCTTTGGCAGAAATTACGGTTTATTAAACTAAATATGGAGCTCCCATCTGACTCCTGTTAAAGAGCGAGGCACGGGGCTGGGGGGGGGATTTACTGCAGGGGATACTTATGGAAACACTCCCCCCTTTTTGTTTAAAGTTGGGGCTATAAACTTTGGCAGAAGAAAGCAGGACAAGCGTGGGCAGCGAGCACAGAGACCTTCCAGCAGGACTGCTCAGGAGTTACACCATTCAAACGCTGCCCTGCCATCGGGCAATGTGTGTTTTCTACTTCTATATTAGCATTTGTTTGTTTATTTTATTTATCCTCTTGGATTAGGAAACTTAAGGGGTATTAACTCGTGTGTTTTCGGAGTCGTACCTTCCTCAGGATCGGGACGTTCCTCTTCCTGCCTCTTCCTCCTCCTCAGCTGGGGGAATTCGGGCCAGCAACGTGAGAGAAACAGAAATTTAAGGAGAATTTCTGTCCAGGTGATTCTGCCAGCGAGTCGCACGGAGTTGTTGGCAAAGGGAAGTGCTGAGCCTGTTCCACGCCGTTCCATGAAGGAATAAAAGCCCGGAGAGCGGTCGCTGAAGTGTCACAGGGAGATGGAAAATAAAACACTGCTCCTTCTTCAGGGGATTGCCTGCTCTTGTACAGACAGGCAGAAATATTTTTGCCATTGGATCCGCATCCAACATTATAGTTTGTCCTAAACGTAATGGCTACGTTGTTTACATGTTTTTATTTCAAATAAATGACTGAAATTTGAGCCTAATAATGATGCAGCTAAGCCAACAACAAGGCTGCTCCTGACCCTGCCAGGCTCAGAGAGAAGCCCTTGATACAAGCAGTCCTGAGAGAAAATAAGCATGCCAGTGCCATATGATATGGACATATTTATATGAGATCATATCTAAATAGATGGCTCCAAAACATATAAGTATATTACATTTCACACACATAACATGTAAATCATGCAGGACATGTTTGCTGTAGCTGTGCTGGACATGTGTCCTTCCCAGAGCTACAGCCTCAAAAACCCTTCCCAACTCAAGGCAAAACTCCTGCAAATAATTATTGCAATGGAGGCAACGACTGGAGTGAAGTTGTTTGAGATCTGGCACGGCTTTATGAGAAAATGTCCTTTTCTGCATGCACGAGGAGTACAGGACTGGGCCATTAGTTATTAGGAGCCGAATTAATTAGTTAATAAAAGCCAAAGCAGCAGGATACTGTGAGTGCCTGAGCCCTGAGCCTCCTCCTCTCCGTGAGCAGCGTGTGTTAAACACCAACCAGCACCTCAGCAGCCACTGGGGCTGCCTGTGCTGGAGCTCCAGTGCAGGGATGGCCACTGCTCCAGGTCCAGGATCACCAGGAAATGAAAATAAAATGGTAAAATATTTCATGCATCTATTAGGATGAAAATTTTCCTTGCAAATTTCAACAGGACTTACCTAGAAAATGAAACTCTAGTCCAGCGTTAGGATATTGGTAACCTGAAGCACATATTTAAACCCCGTTCATTTATATGGTTTAAATGCTAGTTGGGCTCTGGAAGGGGCTCTCAAGTGTCCCTGGAGCCTTCCCTTCTCCAGGGGAGCCCCCCCAGCTCTCCCAGCCTGTCCCATCCCCAGAGGGGCTCCAGCCCTGCAGCATCTCCGGGGCCTCCTCTGGACTCTCCAGCAGCTCCAGCTCCTTGTGCTGTTGTTCCCAGGGCTGGGGCAGCTCTGCAGGGGGGGCTCACCTGGGGGGGCACAGGGGGCACAATCACTCCTATCCCAAGAACCACGAGCACCTCCCTGTGCCCTGGGCAATGATCTCGTTTGGATTTTGAGGAGGAAAGCCCCAAAGGGGAGGGTTTGAAATGAACCCAAGGGAGCAGGAGGAGCCCCCTCACGCCTGTGCTGTGCACGTCCTCAGGGCGAATGACCTGCAAGTGGCACAGAGACATTTTCACCACTGAAACTTGGAGGCAGCAGTGAAAAAAAACGAGTAAAGAGGAGCCACCAGGAGTTTCCAGGGGAGCCAGAAGATGCCCAAGTGGCTTCTTCCACGGCCAAGGGCTGGTGAGGGGTCACTCCCCACCCCCAGGACCTGCTCCAAGCCCTGTGCCCACCCTAAACTCCTGCACCAGCAGCAGGCAGCCCCAAAACAGGGATAAACCCAGCCCTGGGCAGGATTAGGACTTTTATCCCTCTGCCTTAGCAGAGAAGCTGCAACAGCCCTCCACATTTTATTTATTTAGATGAGTTTACAAAGCAATTAAGACATTTTGGCAAATGCTGGGGTGCAGATTTCCTCCTTATGATAGATCATTCCTGGCTTTTTCTTTTTCCCCTCTCCTTCTGCACAGATGAATGTTTCATGGTCCCACAGACATATTTCCTCTCTGCCCAGTTGCTTAGAATCCATTTTAAAATGCCTGTTGAACTCGTCTATCGTGGAATATTTTAACAAGAGGCCCTAAATAAGCTTTATTTACAGACTGTAAATACTGCCTGACCAGCTCAACATACTGTTTCGTTGCTTGCTTGGCTGGAATTCCTCTTGGAAATCCTTCTTACCTGGGCAAAAGAAGGAAATCCAACAAAAAAAAAATAATATCGATGTGGTTGGAGGAATAAATACTGATTCTTCACATCCTCCCTTTTCAAATGGAAATACCACGGTTTAAGATTTTTGTCAAAATTAAACCCCTCCCTGTTTTTATCCATTCTGTCCTAGACATGAGCTGGGCTCTGCTCTGCCTGTGATCCCTCACAGAAGCTTCTGAAATCAGTAGGGTTTTACAACATGCCCTGGAAGGCATTAGAAGACTTTAATAAAATGTTTAATAAAATACCTCTAATAAGGTGAAGAATCCAAATGGAATTCACAGAAATATCCTAATGGTCAAACTGATGGAGCCTCGTGGGGAGCAGCAGCAGCTCTGCTGGAAGTGGTCAGTGTTGCCCCAAAAATCTAATTTTTTTTTTTTTTTTGGACCAAAAAAGTACATTTTTAAGGGGGGGAGGGGAACAAAAGCAAAGCAGGTATTTTTTCTTTCTGAAGCTGGCAGTTCTGCTTCCAAGGAGTTTGTGGAGGTCACCCACCTTTCACAGGAAAACTGTGATATCACAATTCTCTGTTCAGGAGGTGGACAAGGAAAATGTTGGACTGGCACAGACATGTGTGGCAACTCGGGATGCCCTTTGGTGACTCCCCTTGGCAACTCAGGATGCCCTTTGGTGACTCCCCTTGCTCTGCCCTAAGCCAGGACTTGGAGGAATTTTTAGCAATGCACGTTTTCTTCACCAAAAATAAGCGAGGAGTCCCCTAAAATGTGTTACAGCACTCTCCAGACAAGGAGCTACCTGGTTGAGCAGGTGAAGAGGTGCTCGGGGAGTTTTTGATGGAGAGATTATGGACCTGATTACATTAATACCTAACATGGGTTTTAACCTGCATTTTGGGTAAAATTCTCCGTTCTGCAGAAGGCCCATAAAAGGCCTGTGCACCACTTACGCTCCACCAAGGCCCCATTTGGATGGTGCACGTGGAGCTGGGGTGATACATGGGCCCTGTGCCTCGGCAGGGGCTCCAGCCCTGAGCCATCAATAATATTCCACGTGTTGGGGAAAAATATTAGCAGAGTAATTTTATTAACAACAACGATAACTCACCGCTTGTCTTGCCGTGCTCGATAAGGGGAATCCAGGGTGTTGTACGGGAACTGCTCACAGAACTATCCTGCAAAAAACAAACAAACCAAGCCCCGGGAAGCGTGAGAGCACGTGGAGGGGGAGCTGCCTCCCACCAACGCCCTGCCTGTGCTGGCTGATTAAATTAAACCCGGGATCAGCCCGTGGGTCTCACGATGTGGCAAATCTCACGGGAGAGTCGGAGTTAAGTCCGTGTTTGCTTCACGCTGGGAAGGGGACTGGGCCAGCCCACCGAGGGCTCCCAGCCGTGCTGCTTCCAGCAAAGGGATTTCCTCACAGCCCTGGAAATCCTCTTAGCGTCTTCATTTGCATCTCACTGGCAAGGGGAATAACTGAGAGAAGAAACCTGCTGTGCCTTCCTCACACCTTCTGCCTACCTGCAAAGCTCCCGTAAAAACACACAGGGACGGCGATTTGGAACGAGCTGCCACTGCTGCCTCTCTGTGGAGCCTCAGCTTGAGTTGTGTCCCTTCTTTTTGGGTTTTATTCCCTCTTTTTGAGGCATGTCCCCCGGTTTGATACCGAGTTGGCACCACTTGCACCATCCCTTTGGGCCATGCATGGATGGAGGAGAAAATGCTACATCATGTTGAGTTATTCAGACATTAAATAAAGGCATTTTCATATAAAATGCATCTTCCCTCCTGAGCCCATTGAGTGTCCCCTCTAAATCCATGCACGAAGGAATCTGTGGGTTATGAAGGAGCAAACTGGCCCAAGCACATCCTTCCCTGACCAGACATTCCCTGGAACAAGAGCTGGAGGGTGTCCATGTCACACCCATGTGCCTACCCAGGAGCCGGGCAAGGGTCACCCCTTCCCACCCACCCCATCCCTCTATGAATTCAAATAAATCAAATTTGAAGGATTTTTTTTGCCTCTGCTTTTTGTTCCTGTACATTTATTACGTCTCACGGTATAGGAGGGGCAGGGATGGCACAGGGTGTTTACAGGATGAGTTTTAGCCATTTTGGGGGAATGACTGGGGGTGTGAGCAGGGCCCTTCCAGGAATCAACACTGCTGGATGCCAGGACTGCGTGGGACAGCAGAGTGGGTGCAGATGCTTTGCAGGGAAAACGGGGGATAAATATCCATTTGTTTAGAGTGGGGATTTGCAAAGTGAAAATCTGAAGAATAAACGAATTTTGATTGAACGGTTGCCAAATGCTTCGGGTTGGGTTTTTTTGTTTCAGATCAGGTCTCAGCTAGCTTTGCAGCCGTCTTACCCAAAAAGCATCAGAGCTCCTCTGCTCACACAGCCCAATTTGCCCAATAATAATTCTGTATTTTACCTTATTTGATTAATTTTGCTCTCTCCCTGCCTTGTAAAGCACCCGAATCTCTATGCTGGAGCGGGCTGCGCTCTTCTGACCATTTTGATTTTATTTTGTGAGTCCCCAGAGGGTACATTACGGGGGCACCTGAGCACCGCTGCCTGCTTTTGCCAGCTCCCCGGGACATTTTCCTGCCCGTGTCCAACGCAGGGATGTCCCTCCCGCTGCACCCTCCCGGCTCCCAGGGGAGGGAAGAGGAGGCGCTGACCAGTGCCGAGACGCGCCCACAGCAAAATTAACTCCAAATTTCGAGGCGATTCGTGTTTTCACATCAACGCGGCGTTTGGCTGGTGTTTAGATCCGGAGCGGGGAGAGGCTGGGGGTGAAACCGTGGGGGCGGCGGGAGGATGGACACGGTGCGGGGCTGTGGCTCAACCCCGACGGGGGGTGGGGGGGAGCATGTGGGGGCATAAATAC